>JAODAL010004955.1:0-149556 GCA_025379985.1 Phyllomedusa bahiana | reverse complement strand
TTTTCCCTTTGTTTTTTTCCTTTCGGCCTAGACTGCCATGATGACTTCTCCTGATGATGACTCGTCTCTGCAGAATTTACCACACACATCTTAGAATCTTCACTTTTTCAGCAGCAATTTACCCCTTCCCTGCTTTTTACCCTCTTCCCATGGGGTGATAGGTGGAGGTTGAGGCATCATGGGATGATAGGTGGGGGGCTGTATTTTGCAGTAGGGAGGTCCAGGCCACAGCTTGGAGCTTGCACTTCCTGGAAGATTGGCAATTGATTTAAATGTTTTCTACTTGTGAATGATGGAGTTCAAATTGTTGGAAATGGCCTTATAACCAAATTAATGGGCAGCAAAAGGTCTTTTTGTCTTGGCATTGTGTTAACACATTCCTGAATTCTCCAGAACAGCCAACTGACAAAACCTCTGCTTTTATAAAGGTAGTCACACTTGCGATTGATAAATTAATCTAGGGCATTTGATGACCAACACCTGGATGCTTCATACCCTCTTAATTTCTTCCTATGGAAGCACTAAGGGTGTACTTAATTTTTCACACTCTGCCTCTGTAGCTTGACCTAGTTTTTGTTAAATATATGACACAGTGTAATTTGCCATGTGTTATTTTTTAATGTTAAGACTTTCAAAAGGCCGGGAGTTTTCAAACAGGGTAAACTTTCTTTTGTATAACTTTATTATATCATACTTTTATTAAACAAATTATACAATATAAAGGCTAAATGACCAATAATACCACTACATGCAGACCAAACAATACTGCCAGAACATAATTACAAAGTGACCGAATAATATACCAAACTGTTACTGAATAAAGACCACTATACAGTACAATAACTAATGTTAGTGAAAAACAGTGACCACATAGTGGTAGATACCAGTTGAATATAAGCACTCTACAGATCACACAAGTAATGTTAATAGGCTTTTATCCAGTGGCTCATACAGTTGAAACCAGAACTTTACATACACTATATAAAAAAACACATCTGCATGTTTTTCCCTTAATTCTGACTGAAAATCAAAAATAAACTTTACCTGTTCTAGGTCACTTAGGATTACAAAAATTATTAATATTTGCCAAATGCCAGATTAACTCAGATGTTGCTAATAAACCTATCATTTAGGATTACAAAAAATATTAATATTTGCCAAATGCCAGATTAACTCAGATGCCAATAAATCAGGAGCTTCCAAAGACATGACATCATCATATGAGCTGTCCCAAATTGTATAAAGGCATGGCAATCCTAGGGTATGTAAACTTTTGACTTTGAAGAAAGTAAAAAAATGAATTAAAAAGTCTCTCTCCCTCATTATTCTGGCTTTTAACAAATATAAATAATTTTGGTAATTCTAATTAACGTAATACGTGTAAGGTTTATTCTGATTTCAAGTCAGATAGTGAGAAAAACATGCATATGTGTCTTTTTATATAGTGTATGTAAACTTCTGGCTTCAACTGATTGTTGTTCTCTGTCCCTTTTCCTTCTCCATTCGGCCCAAATCAAGATCAAGGCTTCTTCCATTCATGACTTATTTCTGCAATATTTTCCGCACAAACTTCTTTGACGCCTGCACTTCCCGCACATTTTTCTTGCACCCCATTCATTGTTCCCCAGACAGTAATGCTGTTCCCTATGATACTAGTGCTTCGTATTAGCAATACTGGCCCTATTTGTAGCAGACCCAGTAATACTAAACCCCCCCCCCACCATTTGTTCTCCTTTAGACCAAACACTTTAAGTGCCCTCATACTGTAACCTTTCGCAATAGTGCCACTCTGTAATAATGCTTCTTTTATGTTCTTGCTCAGCTATTGTGTTCCCTTTTGGCCCACACTCAATAACAGTGCCCTTGTTACACCTCTTTTCATTAACAGTGCCCTATTTGATGTCTCAAAGGCCTGAACCAGGCTGTGTCCTATGAGAGTAAATGGAGGTAGAGGGGTTCAATAGCTCTCTGCTCTGCATTATACTTAAAGGGGTTTTGACACAAAGTAAAATTGACGTGGGAAGCTTGCCAATTAAGTAATAAACATTTTCACCATTCATCAATATTAAAAATTATGTACAATTTTTGTTTTAGCTGCTACCTTAGTGATCCATTGTTTATAGCTCATCTCCAGGGGATACAACCAGGGATGAGAGCTTCTCAGTCTTGCCGTAACACATGCTCAAACACCACCTCTCCTCTCAGGCACCTACTCTTCCCTGCTTAGCAATTACATGCAATCACTGCTGAGCAAGTGTTTAAGCCCAGGTGCTGACAATCTACCTGTCCTCTGTACTCCTTAGTAAATAGTGAAACAGTAAAATAAATAAAAAGAAAAACTAAAAAGAAGATCCATATGTTTGGCTCCTGCAGGGATTTGAACCTAAGACCGCTGTGCTGGATGGCAGAAGCTGTAACCACTCAGCTACTTTGTAAATACTCACAGAGATATGGAAAGGCATGGGGATGTCAACCTGCTGGGTCACATGATATGCGGTTCAACAAATCACACACTCTCCCTTTTGAGCACATTGAAAGCTGTAGCTGGATAAAGCAGGTATTAAATGACTTCAAGGCAAAACCCCTTTAAGTGTATCCATGTCCTGTAGATGAAAATACAATGGCTTTTACTGGGGTCAACTGGCAAAACTCCAGAATATGTGATGCCTTGTGTAGCTCAGGTCAGAGCCATGCAGGAATTCCTGCAGTGGTGGGGGTTTCTGGACAACTGAAAACCCACTTAGGTGGACCTCTTAAACCTGTTCTTATGGTATGTTTCTCTCATGAATGCATGGCATTTAAAAGTACAGTAGAGCGAGTCCATGAGTGGACTTTTTACTCAGACATATGGATTGATGGTGACATTGAAGTACTATTATAATACTTCAATAGAAACTGTTGGAAGTGCACATCTCATTGTAGGGCTAGAAATAATACCTCACAGCCATCATAGAGAAAACAATCTATGCTTTGTGATGTTTTTCCTCATATAATGACTACTAAAAATGTTCCAGCAGTTGCATTTTATGACAGATCCTTTTAAAGTATGGTCTTAGATGCCTTTACAAGCGTGACGCTCCAATGGCCTTTAGTTGGAAACAGAACACTCTGGGACCATATAAAACAGTGATATTCTGAAATACTGGCTGTGTCTCATTCACAGCATGCTATAGTAATAACATACATAATTTTTCATTATAACAGCATGTCTTCTGTTTAACTTTTATTAGTCAATTACTAAAAGCTGTTTCCCTAGTTATAAAAGTACCTTCAGCTTTAGTGTAACTTATTATCCATGTCATTGTTTTGGGTAAGGTTAAATAGTTATTGCATTCAATTACAATTCATAATTTGGTGGAGGAAAAGAATATAACAAATTATGTAATAAACCTTATTGAAAACAAATGCCTCTTTCTCTACCTACAGAATAAGCCATTTCTTCTCCCCCATGCCTCTTGCATTATTTATTTGTCCTCAATTTACTGCAAAATTTGTTTTGAAGTTAGATGGGCTATCAACTCAGTGAGGGAATTGATGGCATGCTGCTCATAGTGGCCTATGGAAAGAGGAGGGGGAGAGGTACTACACTTCTACTTTGGCTGGGACACAAATTGCACTGCTGCACTGCCTGTTACTATAAAGTGAATATGGTTGTTGTATGACCTGCAAATTGCTGTGTTGTGGTCAAATTGTGACCTGCAGAAAATTTGGATTCCTGACAAAAGTTCGGACACAGTGGCAGCAACCTGATCACATTAATTTTCATTACCTGCAGTGCAAACAAAGGCGTAACTTAAAGCTCTGGGGCCCCAGCGCAAAATCCATAAAAGGGCCCCCATTTACCATGTGGCATTTAAAATATTGGTATCTCCTTATGCAGTAGAGGGGCAATACATATTTATAAAAGGACGTAAAAAGTTGCTTTAACATTATAATGTGAATATATTACATAAATACATATCAATTGTTGAAGATGAACACCTGTGTGTAAGACAATTCATATGTAAAAGAGGGGTTCACACACTATAGATGCCAAACACATTGCATATAATCAGAATCCATATCACAATACTGCACGCCTGTGATGAAAAACGCAGCATAAGCCAGCCTAAATCATAATACAAATGAAAAAAGATACTTCGCACGCGTCAAAAGGACGCATGCGCAGTACAGATCCTGACTCAAGATGTCGACACAGACCTCAAGATGTATACTGCGAATGCGTCAATCCCATGCGCAATACAAAGTAAATAAACCTCAAGGTGCAATGCATAAAAAGAGTCTTAGTATTACTGTGTATGTAATCTCAGAAATGGGTTCCATAATAGAGTCAACATTCATATACCTCCTAGATATATACAGTATATGTAAGAGATAAAAGGATAGGACCCTAGTATAGAGGACAAAGACTATATCACTCATCATAAAAGGAAAAGGTAGTAAGGTAAGGATATAGTATAAGTATAAGTATATCCCCACAGCAGTGGACTAGCGGACATCTGCAGACAAGATCCCAGCTAAAAATTAAAAGGAGTTCGCAACGCCAACGGACAGCGCTAGAATAGGACACCATAAACATATATTTATATTATATGCACCCTAGATAGTAAAATAAATAGAAAATTACAAGAAAATAAATTTTTTATTTGGGCATAAAAAATAAAACAAGATTTTTTCCACATATAACAACTCTATACATGCGGCACTGCAAGATAAGAGATCCCCTCATAAATAATTCCGGTCTATGTGATTCCATCTGTGAAAAATAGGAATATAAAATGAAAATAAAAAAAATAATACATATATCAAACTCACAATGAACATCATTAAGACACACTAAGGGCAAGCCCATAATCCTACATGCCCGGCACTATTTTAAACTCGACATTTAACTTATTGGGTTTTAAAGTATTATAATGAAAAATCCAATACAATTCTTTCTGTTTAAGTGAAAAAATCCTATTACCACCTCTCCTTTGTAAATGTATGTGATCTATTAGCATAAGTCTAAGGTCTCCCTCATTATGCCCTGCATCCACAAAATGTTTGGGAACTGGCAAATTCAATCTGTTCTTCCTATCGGCTTATCTGTGTTGGTCAATGTGAGTTTTTGCATCATACCTAGTTTCACTAGTATAGAGCAGATTACAAGGACACCATAATGCATATATAACCCAATCCAAGTTACACGTCAATAAATATCCAATCACATGCTTCTCACCAGTTTGAGGAAGAAAAAACTGTCACCTTTCTTAATCAAAGAACAATTTATACATGAAAGGCAAGGAAAAGAAGCTTTTCTAGAAATTCCCAGAAAAGTTTGTCTTAACCCAATCTTACCACCTACATCCGATTTAACTAAACGATCCCTCAAATTTCTGGAACATCTATAAGACATTAAGGGCAACATGTATAAAGGTTGGTGCTGAGGGGCCAGTTTAAATAGCATTAAGGTGGTGTAGAATGCGCCATAATGTATGAACTTGTTCTTCTGCAGGTCATACATATAGGTGTATTGTCTGGAAAAAAGGGCAGACTATTCTATTTGAGGTACCCCAGTCTCCAACAGTCATTTCCTAAAGATGTGTCCTCGATGAGCAGGAGCATTGTTGTCCATGAAGATGAAATTAGCCCTGTTTTGTTCATGCAGAGACACAATGACTGGATGTTATTCAAGTACTAGACATGTCACTGTACTATTCCAAAGTGTAGGGCAGTTCTGTACTGACTAGACACATCTGCCCACACTGTAACACCACCAAAGACTCATCTGGTGAGAACAGTGGCTGATGCATAGCGCTCTTCTTGACGTCTCCAGCATCATTGGCGGCCATCATTTCTGCTCAGAGTGAATCGACTTTCATCACTGAACAGCAGTAAGGATCACGTTGAACTTCCAGTGACCAGTATGAGAGAATGGGAGATATGTCTCCTGGCCCATGCAAGATGATGATGCCTGTGCCTGGTGTCAGGTACAGTATCTCACAAAAGTACACCCTCATATTTTATAAATATTGTATTGTATTGTATCTCAACACACATTCATCAATGTATAAACCACTGGCAACAAAACCGAGTACACCTCTAAATGAAAAAGGACAAATTGTGCCTAATTTGCCATTTTCCCTCCATGGTATCATGTGACTCATTAGTGTTACAAGGTTTCAGGTGTGAAAAGGGAGCAATACGTGTTAAATTTGTTTGGATTGCTCTCACACTCTCTCATACTGGCCACTGGAAGTTCAACATGGTACCTCATGATACAGAACCCTCTGTGGATCTAAAAAAAAAAAAGAACTGTTGCTCTACATCACGGGTGTCAAACACAAGGCCCGCAGTCCACATCCGGCCCGCGGCCTTGTGTTTTCCGGCCCGCGATCTCCCTGACTCCGCACGGCTGTTTTACCACAGCCGCGCACAGTCAGTCAGCAGCTACACGCTCGGTGCGGCTGCTAGTACAGGGAGAAGGCAGGAGGGATCGTTTCCCTCCTACCTTCTCCCGTTGTATGTATTGTGCTCGGTGAGCGCGGGACATACGGCGTCGCAGGGCCCGTGATGCGCCGTTTTACTCCTGCCTGTGACGCTAGGTCTCCTCGGTCGGCCGCCTCTGCCGCCGAGGAGATCTCTGGGAGCTGCGTGACGGTGTAAGCGGAGTGACGTCAAGCTGCTTACACCGTACACCTGCTCCAGGACCAGACCGGACCGGACCGCGCTGCACTTCCACCATGTAAGTAGTTTTTATTTTATTTTATAATCATTAGGGGGGCTGTGGGACATCTATATGGCTGCCCTGGGGTATCTATTTGGCTACTGGGGGGGCTATGGGGCATCTTTATGGCTACTGGGAGGGCTGTGGGACATTTATATGGCTGCTGTGGGGCATCTACATGGCTACTGGGGGGCTATGGGACATCTAAATGGCTACTGGGGGGCTGTGGGCCATCTATATGGCTACTGGAGAGCTGTGGGACATCTATATGGCTACTGGGGGGCTATGGGGCATCTATATGGCTACTGGGGGCTATGGGGCATCTATATGGCTACTGGAGGGCTGTGGGACATCTATATGGCTACTGGGGGGCTATGGGGCATCTACATGGCTACTGTGGGGCCATGGGGCATCTCCATGGCTACTGGGGGGCTATGGGACATCTACATGGCTACTGGGGGTCTATGGGGCATCTACATGGCTACTTGGGGCTCTGGAGCATCTATATGGCTACTGGGGGGCTCGGGAGCATCTATATGGCTACTGGGGGGGCTGTGGGACATCTATATGGCTACTGGGGGGGCTGAGGGACATCTACATGGCTACTGGGGGCTATGGGGCATCTACATGGCTACAGAAGGGCTATGGGGCATCTGTCTGGCTACTGGAGGGCTATATGGGGCATGTACCTGACTACAGGGGGCTATGGGGCATCTGACTGGCTACTGGGGGGATAGAAGGGGCATGTTCCTGACTGCAGGGGACGATGTGGGGCAGGTAACAGGCTACAGGGGACTGTATGGGGCATGTACCTGGCTACAGGGGGCTATGTGGGGCATCTCCCTGGATACAGGGGGGCTATATGGGGCATATTACCTGGCTACATGGGGCAATTACCTGGATGCAGGAGGCATATTACTACCTGGCTACAGGGGGCAAAATACCTATCTACCTACATGGGCAGATATACCTGTCATCTACAGCAGGCTTTATACCCACTTATCTACCTGCAAGGGTCATATGTAACTATCTACCTATGGGGGGCAATATATTCTTCCTGGTTCCCCTCAAGGGGCTAATTATAATAGCAATACTGTACAAATGTAACAGTTAAGGAGAAGTTTACACAGTCCAAAAATTAAGTCGGCCCTTTAGGGCCCTTTAAGGTACGCCGTGAGGCTGATGTGGCCCCCGGTGAAAACGAGTTTGACACCCCTGCTCTACATAAAGATGGACTAGGCTATAAGAAGATTGTCAACATCGTGAAGCAGAGCTGCAGCATGGTGTCCAAGACCATAAAGCGGTTTAACAAGACAGGTTCCACTCAAAAGAGGCCTCGCCATGGTCGACGGCTCAACGTCATATTCAGAGATTATCCTTTCAAAATAGACATATGAGTGCTGCAAGAATTGCTGCAGAGGTTAAATTCATGGAGGTTCAGCCTGTCAATACTCAGACCATATGCTACACAATGTATCACATTGGTCTGCATTGCTGTCATCCCAGAAGGAAGCCTCTTCTACAGATGATGCACAAGAAGGCTCACACACAGTTTGCTGAAGACAAGCAGACTAAGGACATGGGTTACTGAAACCATGTCCTTAGTCTGATGATACCAACTTATTTGGTTCAGATGGTGTCAAGAGTGTGTGGCTGCACCCAGGTGAGGAGTACAAAGACATGTGTGTTTTGCCTACAGTCAAGCATGGTGGTAGAAGTGTCATGGTTTGGAGCTGCATGAGTGCTGCCAGCTGTGGGGAGCTACAGTTCATTGAGGAAGCTATGAATGCCAACATGTACTGATACATATTGAAACAGACCATGACCCTTTCCTTCAGAAACTGGGCCACCGGCCAGTATTCCTACATGTTAACGCATTAAAACACACCTCGAAGACCACCACTGATTATGCAACATGTTGTATATTCCGCAGGATTCTGCTGGATTTCCATCAGATTCCCATACTTTCAATTGTACGGGGCAACAGCAAATCTGCACCAAAAAAACATTTGCTGTGTAGACCTAGCCTAAGACAGATAAACAAGCTCCTGCGCTGCTGATAAGAAACAGCAGAGAGTGATGTCATCATCATGGCCACTTGTAAAAAGCAGAGAGAGGTGGTCAGTAACCTAGGAAAGTTCCTATACAAACAGGAGATAAGAGCTGCTGTAACTTTGAAATAAGGCAAATCAGAACAACAATGTATTTAGTTGTACCTTTTCCTACATGTTAATCAATGACACGGGAATACACCCTTAAATCAATTAAGTGGATTATATTCTGCTACACAGTCCTTTTTATCTCCCCTGTCTTGGGCAGATTAAATAGGTTATTGCTCTGAAAAAGTGTGTACATTTTAATTGAGTATCATTATTAATTCTTCTCCTCTGTTCCATAACCATGTCATTTATTCCTACCCTAAACGGCCTTTAGTTTTTTTTTTTGTTCATAGCTGTGTGTTGCTCCCGAGAACACATTGAAGTGAGAGTAATGCTAAATCTTGACTACTTTACAAACTATTCAAAGCTAAGTTTCAAGCTGTGCACTACAGAACAAATCTGGCAAAAAAATAAGCTTAAAATGCTAAATCTTTTTGAAGTGTATCTCACTATCAATAAATAATTCTACTGAGTACTGAAAACTCCTGGCTATCACATTGTCTCTTAAAAAGTAGAGATCGGGAGGGGAGGGGAGGGGAGGCAAGAGGTATTCATCCCTCCCAAACATCTTGCATCCTTTTTCGATGATTCTCTTTTCTTGTTCTTATCTTTCCAAGAATACTCAGTCCAGTGAGTTGATATTGTTTTGATCTGTTAATTTGGGCATCAATTCTAGTCTTCTTTTAACATCTCTATTGTGTAGTCATTGAATGTCAACCTACTTTGTTTACTTACAGAACATAAAAATCTGTTCTTCTCAGACCTCTGATAATTGGGACAGATTTTTATCCTCTAGAAGTCATGACAGCTCTCATTCATCGCGTACAAGAGATCTGAAAAACTATTAGGAATTGCTGAGCTACTTTAATAGTGTACTCAATATCTTTGCTCTGTGACCGGTCTGCTCTGTGAGTATTCCAGCTCAGAAAGCACAGCCAGAGTCTTGTGACCACCATAAGTGCTCACATGACTCTGCATCCAATCACAGGTCTCGGTGGTCACATGACGTACGGATGTAGCAGAGTCTAGCTTGACCGAGATACCACTGTTTCCTGAGTTATCTGCTCTTTTTTCTGAACAAAAGCCATTGATAAAGCTAAGGTAACATTTTGGGCGGCATGTATGAAATTGGCATTTAACGCCAAATTTCATGCGCATAATAATAGCCTAGAATGTGCCTGATTTATGAACCTGCTCTACAGCGGGTCATAAATTAGGCACATTCTAGCACTACTACGACATTTCTGGCTCAGGTATAGCACTTTGAAAGTGGTTTACCTGTACCAGCATTAATGCGCCTAGAAATGCCGTAACGAAGCTATAAATCTATAGCTTCGTACGGTTCCAGTGAGCCCCGCCTCCCGCACGCCCCTCAAAATCAGGCGCATTACAAAGTGCCGCTTGCGCTTTGTAATGCGCCTGATATTGGCGTTCGGGCCATTTAAAAATGTAAAGAAATGGGGCTGCGCTGGATATCGGGCTGAAAAGATGCCAGATATCTGGCACAACCCATTCATACATGCCCTTTGTGCTTGATATCATGTTGCATTATCTGTCGAGCTAATCATTGTATCCAAGGAGAGAACACTGTAGCCTGTAAAGAGCTGCGAGATCACGTGAACAATGACCGAGACACAAAGAGGGGCGGCGGTGTTTGCGGATGTAAAAGGTGAGGGCTATTCTTTTTTGTTGCTTTATAACATCCCTGACCAACTGACTAGCATTCTGTCTAGTACTTAGACTAGATAGTCTATAAATGAACCAAATGTATCACTATTTGATAAATCTGACACGTCTAGACACTTTTGTTTAACTTTACAGCACTTAAAGGGGTTGTCTCACTACATTGATTCATCTTACCTCAGTCCTGTTTCCTTGGTTTCATTTTGAATTCAGGGGCGTGTTTACTGGATTCTACTAGGCTGCAGTAGAAACCAGGTCTGTAGCTATAGCAACCAGTGCTGGCAGCCTATCAGGAAAGATCAAACAGGTCTGTAGCTATAGCGACCTGAGGAGCTGAAGCAACCCATACAAGAGGGGATATCTAGGGATAGGTAGGACACTGTTAATGGACGCTATCGCAAAGTGACTTGTTTTTGCAAGATCTTTAAGATAAAAAGCAATCCTTGTAGTGAGACAACCCCTTTAATAGCTGGCTTAGCTTGGGCCAATAATTGCACCCAAATTTGAGCATAATTTTCTAGCATGTTAAGCCACGTCCTTTTTCATGGAGCCACACCATCTTTGTCAGATGCAGTGCAAAAATTTCTAAAACTGTCTCTAACACATTATAAATGTGGGGTAAGGCATGTACGTCAGATTCTTGGTGCAATTTCCCTAGTAAATATGCCCCATTGTCTACTATCTCAAAACATATTTTTTTGCCTGACCCAAATATCTTTGTTCCCGTCAATTTCTTGCATCTGCTGCTTGTTTCTCATGATGTATGATAACTTTTCAACTGTAGTGATGTCACCGCAATATGATATCAATGTGTATCACTATGCACTCATACTGCTTTGTAATAAGAAGCTATGGGAGGGCAGGAGACCAGTGACAGGGGAACAGTAATGTATCAGTGTAAAATAGATGTTCATTTCCTTTTTATTTTAGGGTCAGTAAATGTGAATTTCCCAGGAAAACATCTTTAACCTTATACAAAGTGCAGGTAAGCAGCTGAGAATAACATTAAGAGACCTCAGTGATCCTGTATGGAGGATTGGTATATCTAAAACTAGTCTAACTGCACACACTATACGCTGCTATTATTGTGTTTCACAGACCAAAGAGTCAAGCAGCTGGAAAAAAGCTATGGTGTCCTACATATATAGTAGTATTATTCTGAAACGGATCTCCACTTGGGGGCAGTATTTTCATGTTATCATTAAGATCAAATCATGTAATAGCTTATTTCATAGCACAGCTTCAGTTAGGTTACCTGGTGTGCTTGGACTGTAAAGTGTCGTAAGAAGCCTAAACCATTAATATAGAGTTTTCTAATAAAGTTTGTACTGAAAAAAATTAGTCACTGCAATATCTGATAAAATGATTGTCTCTCTGATTGAAGATATTGCACTGCTGGGGTGATGTCAGCAATATAATAGACTCTGTCACCTAATACTAGATATAGGCCCCATGCACTTTCTTCTTGGAGGTCAAGTTCTCCATTAGGAAGTAGGCAGTAATTGTGTTTCACAGGAAATCTGGTAAATGCCTTATATGTTTCCTCCTAGATTAGATCTTCATATTACAGCTATTGTGCCCAATTACTCTAAAACATGATATAATAGCATATGCATTTAGGTCTGTCATGGGGAAATGTGAAGTGTATGTCATGTGTGTTCCCCAAACATTAAAATAGGATGGGATGTATGAGCATTTGAAGTAACAGCCTGTTTGTTGCAGACGCTAATATGGGTGTCCTTCAAAGTTTAATTTAGAATCAAAACATTTTTTGGCAAGTTTTTCAGTCTAAATAATATTCAAAAATATAGGATTGATTTAAGAAAACTTTATACTTTTTAATATTTTTCTATTAAATAAATGCATGATTATTTTGAACATTCTTTAACCAAGTACTGTACTTCTTAGGCTTGATTCACATTAGCATTGGAGGTTCCATTTGGAACCCCCATTGCAGATTACGTCAGGAATGACAGATAGAATAGCACTGCAAACTGCGCTGTCTTTTCCATAGAAATGATGGACACCACAGTGGAAACCCAACGCCTTTATATATATATATATATAGAGTTAAAACCAGCAGTTTACATACACTATATAAACAGACACATATGCATGTTTGAGGTCAATTTCGCTGCGTATAATGCAAAATACATGGCGAAATGCGCGCCAAAATAAGCTGTGTGAACATACCCTTAGAACACCATCACAACTCTGAAACATGGGGGTGGCAGCATCCTGTTGTGGGGTTGTTTTGCTTCAGAAGGGACTGGTGCACTTCACAAAATAGATGGCATCATGAGGACAGAAGATTATAAATACTGTCAATACTGAAGCAACATCTGAATACATCAGCCAAGAAGTTAAAGGGGTTTTGCCACGAAGTAAAATTGATGTGGGAAGCTTACAACCGAAATAAGAAACATTTTCACCATTCATTTTTAAATAAAAAATTCTGCACCGTTTGTTTTTAGTTTCCCTTTTTATGACCATTGTTTACAGTCGTACTCCAGGGATATGACCCTTGAGATCCGAGTCTCGGTCGCACACCCCCCCTCAGAACATTAAATTCTCCGCTCAGGCAGCCACTGAGTGTTCAAACCCCAGGTGCTGTTATTCTACTCCCGTCCTCTGTACTCCTTAGTAATTAGTCAAATAGTGCAAATAAATAAAAAAGAAACCTCAATCAGGTCTGTGCATTGATGAAGAGAAAAAAAAAAAATCAGGTTTGATTCCTGCAGGGATTTGAACCTAGGACCCTTGTGCTGTGAAGCAAAATCATTACCTCTCAGCTACTCCACATACAGCTTTATTCATAAACAGACCTTTCTTTGACTAGAGAGAGGAAAGGCATGGTGATGTCATCCTGCTGGGTCACATGATAGGCAATTCAAACAAATACCACTTTGCCCCCTTCTGAGCACACAGAGCTGAAGGTGGATACAGGAGGTATGAAATGAGATTGTGGCAAAACCCCTTTAAAGCTTGGGCGGACATGGGTCTTCCAAATGGACAATGACCCAAAGGATACTGCCAAACTGGTTACAAAGTGGCTTAAGGATAACAAAGTCATTGTTTTGGAGTAGCCATTACAAAGCCCTGATCTCAGTCCTATTGGAAATTTATGGACAAAGCTGAAAAGGCAGGTGCGAGCAAGGCAACCTACACACATGGCTCAGTTACACCGGTTCTGTCAGGAGGAATGGGCCAAAATTCCTACCAATTATTGTGAGAAGCTTGTGGAAGGATATCCAAAACGCTTCACCCAAGTCATACAGTTTAAGAGCAATGTTACCAAATACTAATGAAATGTATGTAAACTTTTGACTTTGCAGAAAGTAATAAAAATGCCTTAAAAATTCTCTCTCTCTCATTATTCTTCTCGCATTTGGCAAATATAAATAATTTTGGTTCCTAATTGACCTAAAACAGGTAAGGTTTATTGTGATTTCATGTCAGATAGTGAGAAAAACACACATAAAGAAAAACATATGTATAAAGATAGATAGATAGATAGATAGATAGATAGCATTAATGTGTGAATAAATGGCTTTACTAACCACTTTTACTAATCACTTGATTAGTTTTTTGGGTGTGATACAGACCACATATACAGAGTGTATTTATGTTAATATGCGCCGTATTGTTTATTGATATGTGATATTTTATGCAATGAAGAAAAGGTTATATTTTAAATCACCCTCCAATTATAGCTTGTATCACAGATTAGGTGCAGGGCCGGACTGGGAATAAAAATCAGCCCTGGCACTAAGCCCCCAGCAGCCCACATACAATATCCGCTTACAAAATGTCCCTTGTTCTTGCACATCGCCACTTTCTAAAATAAAATACACTATAAAGGTGCTTTCACATGGAGCATTTTTGGTGCATTTTTTTTTATGTGTTTTTGGTGCGGTTTTGTGAAAAAGGCAGAGTAGTTAATGCTGTACTTTTTACAAAAAAAACGCATAAAAAATTTTACCAAAACCGCTTCGTGTGGGGACCCCCCAAACACAAGCAAGAAAAAAAAACTGGTGCAAAAAAACCCCCCCCCCTCATCACAGGTAGGGTGCCTTGCTTTACAATCCAGAAAAGCCACACTGACACTACATAAGCAAAAACATAACCTAAAACCCAAAATTCACATCCCCAGTAGTCGGTCCCATACATAAAACAGCATTGATCAGCACAGAATAAAAAATGCCCCCTGAAAGCAGGCTCACGGGAGACGTCATCTCTGATGGGATTTGTTCTCTTCCCCTTTTCCACTTACTGGGCTTACAGGTGCGAGTTAGTGGCCCCCCCCACCCCATGGGAAAAACCAACTTTTGGTTTTACCGGGGTTTTTCCTGGTCTTTTTGATTCGAAGACACAGGATTTTTTTTTGTGGACATTAATAAATTTTTGTCTAGGAGTTTTTTGCGGGGTCGCCTTTTTTTAGGGCAGGTCTCCGCCTAGGGATATTTCTAGTCTTGAGTTCCCAAGGGGAAGCTGGGGTTTTAAATCCCTTTTATGACCTACTGCCCCTTTATGTGTGTTAATATTGATTTTTAGCTTGTGGTTATTAAAATTTAAATTTTTTTTAATGGGAAAGAATTTTTGGTAAATATACCATTTCTAAGCAGGCGGGCCAGTTCTTAGGCAGGCAGGTAGTTCTTAGGCAGGTGGGCTCGTTTTAGGCGGCGGGGGGGTAGTTCTTAGGCAGGCAGGGCTAGTTCTTAGGCGGGCAGGTATTTCAAAGGAAGGAGGGCCAGTTCAAAGGAAGGCGGGGCCAGTTCTTAGGCGGGCAGGTAGGGTAGTTCAAAGGCGGGGCGCAGGGCTATTTTAAAGGGCAGGCGGGGCGGGCTAGTTTGGGGCGGGCAGGGTTTTCTTGGCGGCAGGGCTGGTTCTTCGGCAGGCAGGGGTCTTTTTTTAGGCGGCAGGGCTATTTAGGGGGCGGGCTATTTAGGCAGAGGGCTATTTTAAGGCAGGCAGGGCAGTTCTTGGGCGGCAGGGCTGTTTAGGAGTAGGGCTATTCTGTCGGGAAAGTGGGGGCTATCTTGGGAAAGCAGGGCTAGTTCTTAGGCAGGCAGGGGTTTTTAGGAGGTAGGGCTAGTTCTAGCAGGCAAGTAGGGTATTTTAGGCAAGCGGGGGTAGTTTTTTAAGGCAGGCGGCTAGTTTTTAGGCAGGCGGGGTTCTTGGGCGGCAGGCTATTTTTTTTGGGCAGGGGGGCTAGTTCAGGCAGGGGTAGTTTTTGGGCAGGCAGGGCTAGTTCTTGGGAGGCAGGGTAGTTTTTGGCGGGCGGGGCTAGTTCTTAGGCGGGAGGGTAGTTCTTCGGCAGGGCTTTTTTTAGGCAGGCGGGGCTATTTAAAGGGCAGGAGGGTATTAAGGCAGGAGGGTAGTTCTTAGGCAGGTAGGGCTATCTTAGGCAGGCAGGGCTAGTTCTTAGGCAGGCAGGTAGGGCTATCTTAGGCCGGCAGGGCTAGTTCATAGGCAGGCAGGGCTGTCTTAGGCAGGTAGGGCTAGTTCTGATGCAGGCAAGTAGGGCTATCTTAGGCAAGCAGGGCTAGTTTTTAGGCAGGCAGGGCAGTTTATAGGGGGCAGGGCTATGTTAGGCGGGCAGGGCAGTTTTTTGGGCAGGCAGGGTGTTCTTAGGCAGCAGGGCTAGTTCTTAGGCAGGCAGGGTATTTCTTGGGCAGGCGGGGCTACTTAGGCAGGCAGGTGGGCTATCTTGGGCGGCAGGGCTAGTTTTTAGGCGGGGCGGGGCTATTCTTAGGCGGGGCAGGGCTTTTGGGCAGGCAGGGCCAGTTCATAGGCAGGCAGGGTAGGGCTTTTGGGAGGCAGGGCTAGTTTTAGGCAGGCAGGGCGTTTTTGGCAGGCAGGGGCATCTAGGCAGGCAGGGCTTTCTCGGGCAGGAAGGTAGTTCTTGGCAGGCAGGGCATCTTGGCAGGCGGGGGTATTCTTAGTCAGCAGGGCTATCTTAGGCAGGCAGGGTTTGTTGTTAGGTAGGCAGGTAGGGTACTTGGCAGGCAGGATATCTTAGGCAGGTAGGACTATCTTGGGGGGGGCGGGCTTTCTTAGGGGGGGGGCTAGTTTTAGGCGGGAAAAGGTATTCTTAGGCAGGCAGGGCTTCTTAGCGGCGGGGGCTAGTTCTTAGGCAGGCCGGGCTAGTCTTGGCAGGCAGGGCTACCCAAGGCGGCGGGCATTTAGGGGGGCAGGGCTAGTTTTAGCGGGCCGGCATTCAGGCAGGCAGAAATCTTAGGCAGGCAGGGCTAGTTTGAGGCAGGAAGGGCTATTTAGGGCAGGTAGGGCATTTTAAAGGGGTAGGGCTATCTCAGGCAAGTGGGCTATTTGGGCGGGCAGGGCTATTTAGGCAGGGCTATTAGGGGGTGGGCTGTCTCAGGCAGGCGGCCCCTTTAATTAGTTTTAAAAAAAAATAAAATACAAAACACTTCCTACGTTTCTCCCTTCCCCCTCCCCGGGGGGCTGCGTCCCCCGAGTGCGGGCCGTTCAGTAGGGGGGGGTAAGGTGGCGTTATATGTATGGCGGGTCGTTACCCCCCATGCAGCTGTGTGGCAAAGGGGGCCTGTCGACCCCCTGGCACAGGGGTCCGGTCGCGTATGCGACTATTGCGGCCCCTGATTGTGCGCCATGTGCTGGCACTCGGGGCCCGCCGGGGGGGGACGCTGTGGCCCGGACCCCAATGGCCCACCGCGCAAATGCCCGGTTTGCCCTATGGGCAGTCTGGGCCTGATTAGGTGTTTGCAGATTTTTTTGGGTCAAAGTAATTATCAGAATTTGTGGTATTTTCTCTTTTTTTTTCAAAGATACAGCAAGTTATCTATTCGGGTTATTTACAGATTTTGTTTTAGCGTGTCTCCCACCTGCTGCCATCGGTAAAAAAAAGTTCTTGAGAGTTCAGCCACACAGCTCCCTCCTGCTGATCAGTCACAGCAGTGAGTGATGATGCAAGTTCGGCCATTGCTAGAGCAAAGATGTGGCCGGTAACCTAGGGAAAATCTGCAAACTGGCAGGATAGATAATGGGTAACTTGTAAGGCCCATTTTGCATCTGCATTCGAGGTTCTGTTCCCGTTCACTATAATGTATTCCATCATGGTGTCTGTCATCTAAATGGGAAAAAAAGCTGCATGCTGCATTATTTCTTTCCCCATTTTTTTATGGAATTTGCGACAGGTGCTGAACCTTCGACATAGTTGTGCACCCGGCCTAAGAATGTTTATTTACCTCTGCCTAAATGTTTAACACTAATAAATGAGATGGTAATTTCCCTTTAAAAATTACACCAAAGGACCCCTTAGGTTTTGATCATACGGTATGTGTTACCTATTAAAATCACAGTATGCACACATATCAATTACCCTGCAAAAGGCAAAGCCTGTACTCCTGGGATCTTTAAAATGTAACCTACATAATAATTGTTTTTTTAAGATCCATTACTTTTAGTAAAATACATCCAATAATTTTAGTAACAGCGATACATTAAAAAACCTAAATAGGAAAACAGCGCTAGAGTAAGATGATTAGGCACCTGAAAGTGAAATCTGCAGCAGCTATGAGCTATATTTCTAATCACAGGGCCCCATGTCACCTTTTTTAAACAGTGTGTTTTTGCAAAATTTGCATACTTTGCACTTAGCAATATGCTATGTAGAAACACAATATTACCAGTCTACTGTGTGGAAACATAAGAACATATGTAACAAATACAATTTTGAATATAGATTATCTGACATGATGTTCATGCAGTCAAATTGGCAGGTCTAAGAGTATGTGAGTGGTGTAATAAAAAGAGGCATATCTGGCCAATTTACAATGAAAAACACTTTTCCCAGGAAAAGCTAGATATTCCACCATTTGAGCTATAGAAATAAGGCAAGGTGCTAACGGAAAACAGTGTTGACACCGCCAAGAGACCAAATAGGCCAATAATTGTGGGCTTATTTATTTTAAAGATATGCATCAAATTTTTATTCTGAGTCATTATGATCGGACAGAATGTTATTGTTGGCCCTGTTCTTACATCTTGTTCGACCTTGCTTCCATATTACTGTGCCATAAAATGTCTTGAGTGCATGCCAATGTACCAGCCTGACTCCATTGTACTATATATATGTTTCTATTCTGACCTCAGACTGGCTGGTAACTTTTGCATATCTTGTCTTGATTCCAGTCTATCCCTGGTCCAATCAGGTTATTTTCAGTCTACTTTGCTCTCCTTATCTTAACTGTATCAACATTTTTTTTTCACTTCCATCAAGCCCATGTTAAAGGGGTTGAGGAGTTGTCCTTATTAAAAATTGATTTGACATTGGTGCCAGGGTGGACACAAAGAGGGAATAAACTGATAATTTCCTAATTGCCCCAAGGGTCTGAGGCTCTGCAGTTCGACTGTGATCTGCTCCTTATGACTTCCAGGTTCTTGTCCTAACACTGAGGAGAAGCTTGTGCTCCATTCACTTGCCTCTCCAGCATGTCAGGATGAGAACTGGGAACCACAGCAGGGGACATGTAGATGAGTATAATTTTTTTGCCCACCCTAACCCCAACCTCTTCAATTATCTCACTTCTGCACAACCTCTTCAATTATCTCACTTCTGCTTTTCGTGAGCATAATGATTATTGATTATACTGAGGACAGCAACTTGACAATTTTCATGCTGGCCCCATAACTACGTACAGTGAAAAACAGAAGTCCTTGTCATTGTTTCAGTCTATCCTTAGTAAATCTAGAAAGACATTACTCGGCACCTCCGCTTGTTGTAGTTGCGTGCTAGTTGAAGGACTTCACAGTCTAATTACTATGGAAAAATATATCAACCGCACTGCTCAACAGATTACTTGCTTTATATTTATTCAGAAATAATTCAGGACTTCATACAATGTTGCATTTAAATGTCATGCAAAGTTTCAAACACATGTGGTATAATATTGCTTTTTCATGTGTCCACGTGACGTTTCGGTCTAAAGTAAAGATAGATTACATAAAGACAAAAATATGGTGCATGCATCATATTTCTTTACTAAAATGGGACCCAATTCACCAGTGCGGAGGCGTGGGACTCTTGTGCCTGCGCACTGTGTATTTATAGACGCCGGGAACTTCATTAAGACATACAATGTCTCGCATCCCGCGCTAATGCTGATTCTCACTTTGTCTTTATGTAATCCATCTTTAAAAGTATGGTAAGCATCTAAAATGTATTCTGCTATATTGAATTTCTATGGTCGTTATATATCTCTATAATATTATAATATATTGGCCATATATGATTCCTTAGCTTATGTTACATATTAATATGAATATTTTTCATACTTAATATATGGAATGTAGCTTGGTTTAACTTCAAGCATGACTTGCACTTGATCCCTTTCGCCTTATTTCATTGTATTTCTTTTTTACAATGATTGAATTACTTTTTATGATGATTGATGATTTTTTTTTTACCATTTTTATTGTACTTACTTTTAGTGACAAGTTTGAGAAAGGTCACTTTAGACCGAAACGTCATGTGGTCACATAAAATAGCAATATTATACCACATGTGTTTTCAACTTTGCATGAAATTTAAATGCAACATTGTATGAAGTACTGAATTATTTCTGAATAAATATAAAGCAAGTAACCTGTTGAGCAGTGCGGTTGATATATTTTTCCTCAGTCTAGTCAGAATAGACAGTACAGAGATCTCAGTGGATCATTTTATACATAGGCCTGTAAACATGACAAGAGAGCATCCTCTACATCTAGAGGAAAGAAGATTTTACCATTATCATTGACTGGTTCTTTACTGTAAGATCGGTGATACTATGAAACTCGCTGCCACAAGAGGCTGTGATGGTGGAGTCATTGAACACTTTCTAGAAGGCCCTAGATGCCTTTCTTGAAAAACATAATATTACAGGTTATGGGGACTAGATTCTGGACATAGGATGTTGAGACGGAAAAATGTTTATGTCTTGTACAGGGCAATTATCATCAAACTCACAGGAGTTTTTGCCTTCCTCTGGGTCAACAACGTAGGATTATAGGCTAGACTTGATAGACCGGTATGTTTTTTAACCTTCTATATAACTACCGTCTTCTAGTTTGATCCAATACAGAAAGTGTGATATTCACATTAACCTGTAATTTCTAATTGTGCTATTAGCCAGAGTACTCTCCTAACTATTACAAAATAACATAAAATTCCTACAGTATGTAATATTAATGATCAAAGCAAATATATGAATCCAGGAAATTTGACTTAATGGAGTTATTGCACCAAAAATAGTATATGTATTCAAATACAGCATCAAATTATAAATTACTTTTGTATTTAATCTTATCACAGTCATTACATAGTATAGTGCCTCATCGTGTTCAGTCACAGATCGAGTATAAAAAGACTGACAAAATACTTCAATATGTTCCCTTAATAAGTTACCTTAATAACTTATTAAGGGGACATATAGAAGTATTTTGATGTTTCCATGTAGTTATCTGTGTATTGGATCATTATATTATTTTTTCTAATTATCTCCAGGGCTAATGGCCGTGGCGCATACAAGGTCAGCCATCGATAGATGGGGCAGCCCTTTTCGGGGCGATTACTCCATCTTTCATAGGTATAAGTGGAGGGTGAACTGAAGGGCTATTGATAAACTGTCTAACCAAGAGATCTGGACTAATCGGATGAATTACATCACCGAAGAAATGAAAGACGACAAGACAATTCAAAAACCGTGAGTGACATCTCTTTGACTATCTGACTACATTTTGATGCCTCTCTGCACCTAATAAACACAATAACAAAAAGATTTACCTTATAGAGTACCCATACATCATTGTGATTGATAGTCAAATTACATCTCCCAAGAGGATAAGTCTTTTTTTGGATAGATTAATATTTGTAAAGGCCTTGGTTATAAGTGGTATACTATTTTTAATAAATTTTGATTAAAAGTTAGATTTTAATGAGCCTTTTTATACTCAATCTGTGAATTAATCTTGGGTTGGTGCTCTGACTTGTCATATTGTAAGAAATACATTTTCAGTCACTCCCTTCATGGCCAGTTCTCTTTTTTTGAAGGACCAGAGCCTCTTAGTAGCTTTGTAGTATAGCTAAGAAGACTCTTCCCACATTAGAGGAATGGACTATATTTCCAGCTGTCAGGGGTAGAAAGAGACTGATCATGTGCAGAGCTTACCCCAAGCAGCACAGTTGACCAGCACTATGAAGAGGGACACATGGAAATGAAGAATGATAAAAAAAAAAGTATTTTGTATGCTAGAAATACTACAATTTACTTAATAACAGCTATTATCAACCTTTCTGGACTTTTGGGATTTCATGTGATAAGCTCTGTAATCTGGGGTGTCTGAGTATTATTTTTTAACAAAACTAATACAGGCAGTCCCCGACTTGCACCGTACTGACTTACATCTGTCCTCTAGTAACAAACAGAGACTTGTGGGACACTTGTAGTTCCATGTTCCACAGATAGTAGTTGTGGAATGACAAGTTCTAGCATGCCACTGTAACGATTCTGGAGGTGGATCCACTGGACCACCGCAGGCGATGGCGTAAGCCCCTACCAGGGAGTGGATCTCAAGTGGGAACCGGTTTTCTCCAGAGCCCGCCGCAAAGCGGGATGGTCCTTGCTGCGGCGGGTGTCACCAGGTCACTACCACTGGCGGGGCTTGCCTACGGTGGCGGCCAAGGGTGCGAGGGTACAGGAACGGCCAGGCAGGCTGTAGTCGAGGACAGGACAGAAGGTCAGGACAGGTGGCTCTGGTTCGTGGACGGTAGACATAGCAGGTGGGCGGGGCAGGGCGGCACGGTTCGTAGTTGGTAGTCGTAGCAGAGGGTCGGTACCACAGGAAGGCAATATGAACGCTCTGGAACACTTTCACACTGGGTTAGAAATCACAAAGGATCCCGGAGGGCCGGCAGGAGTGACCGGACTAAATAGGAGCAGTGCCCGAGCAATGAACCATTTTCCGGCGACTGCCCTTTAAATTCAAATCGCCGGCGCGCGCCTCTAGCGGGCTGAGCTACGCGCCGGGACACGGAGCAGCCTGAGCAGGAGCGGGGCCGGGTAGTGCATGCCGGCGGGGACGGGGATGAGCGAGCGGACCCAAACCCGAGGCGGGACGGGGCTCCGCTTGGTGCAGGAGAGGGCGCGCTGCGAACCCGGGACAGTGGTCGCAGGGGCGTCCGTGACAGTTACCCCCCCTTGGCCCCCGCCTCTTACTGGATTGGAGAATTCTCCCTGGATGAGACTCGCGGTCAGGATGTCTCTACGGCTCCAGGACCTCTCTTAAGGCCGAACCCTTTCCAGTCCACCAATGAAGTATCGCTTTCCCTAGTTCTTCTCATGCCCAGAATATCCTTGACCCTCGAAGACATTGGGCGCATCAGCCCAGCAGGAGGAGGAGCCGCCTTCTGGGAAAAAAAAAATGGTTAAGGACCAGAGGTTTCAATAAGGAGACATGAAACGCGTTGGATTCTCATCGTGGAGGGAGCGGTGTTTGTATGCTAACCGGATTGATGCGGCTGAAGGACCTCAAGGGTCCCAGGAAACGGGGGTCCCAGTTTTGTGAGAACGGCATCTTTAAGCGGGACATATCTAGTTGAGAGCCCACACCTTTTCACTGGGGAGACACCGGACGGAGGGATTCTTCTTTGTCCGCTTTGAGAATTCATGCGCTCGGACGCGCGGGAGAACAGCGACTGACGGGTCTGGGACCCAGATGGCCTTCATGTCTTGAACCAGTGCGGTCCGCGCCGGGACTGGAGGAGTTGCAAGAGGGAGAGGGGGGCGGGGATGCAAGCCATTCACGATGTAGAAGGGGGAGGCCCATGCGGACTCGGACTCAAGGGGTGTTATAGGAGAAACTCCGCCACGGGCAGTAAATTGGCCCAATCATCTTGGCGTGCCGAGACGAAATGACGAAGGGTAGCAACCAGGAATTGGTTGAACCCTCTCACCTGGCCGTTGCTGTGGATGGTTGCCGGAGGAGAAGAAAAAAAATAACAAAATCGTGCTTCTCTTGATGTTGGTTGCACAGAGCTCGCCAAACTCGGAGACAAGTTGATCTCCGGTCCGAGACATTTGACTGAGGGAGTCCATGGAGCCGGAACACATGATGAAGATAACTCAGCTAGCCGGGAGGCGGATGGCAGCCCTGGAAACGGGACGAAGTGCGCACATTTTGGAAAAAATAAAAAAAAAAAAGCGATCAGATAATCCACCAGATAATAGTGGTGCCAGCGTGGTGGGAGGTCGGTTATTAAAGTCCATCGAATATGTTGGTACAGGGTTGAGAGGGAACGGGAAAGTGGTGAAGTAGGCCTGGCGGTTGTGACGTGGCGTCTTGTTCCGGGCACAGGAGTCACCAAGACGCACATGAAGTCCTTGATATCCTTCCTCCAGCTCTGGCACACCAATTAAGAACCGGGATTAGGTGGAAGGTTCTTTGGGCGCCGGGATGGCCAGCCACCAATGAGCAATGTCCCATTTCAAGATAAGGTCTGCGGAGAGCAGGAGCACATAGTCCTTCCAGGAGGAACCTTCCGGAGGTCACTTGGAGAGCCGAGATGAGACGTTATGGGGGGATGATGTGTTCTCGGAGATGTCTCTTCACCCACCACGTGGAAAGCACGGGAGAGGGCTCAGCTTCCACATTTCTCGGCTGGCCTGAAATGGATATGAAAGTCGAACCGGGAGAAGAAGATCGACCACCTGCCTGGCGTGGGTTAAGTCGCTGAGCCGTCTGAAGATTATTGGAGGTTCTTATGGGTCCGAGTAGATACGGATGGGAAAAAACAGCAACCCCTCCAGCAGATACGCCCACTTTCCAGGCCAATTTCATGGCTAGTAGCTCCCGGTGGCCAATCGTGTAGTTCCTCTCGGCGACGAGAATGTCTTGGAGAAGAAGCCACGAGTTACAGTTTACCGTGGGCCCTTTTTGCGTAAGAACTGCTCCGGCTCTACAGAGAAGGCATCCATTCCAGGGTATGGGTCTCGTGGAATCGGACGTGCAAGGATGGAAGCCGAAGCGAAGGCGGACTTTAGCTTAGAAAACGCCTTCCTCCGCCTAGATGGCAGCTGCGTGGGATTGGCTTGTTTCTTGGTTGAGGTACTATGGGGCACAGCGTGGAGAAGTGAGGGAATGAACTGGCGATAGTAGTTGCAGAAGCCCAAGAATCGCGGGATGCCAGCAAGCGACGGGCGTGGCCACTGCAACACCGCAGACATTTGCTGGATCCATCGTAGGCCTTGATCCGAGCTGACGTACCACAGAAAAGGGTAGGCTCGTTGATGGAAGAGCACTTTCCCCAGCTTGGCGTTAGGTGGTTCTCCGGAGACGTCTTAGTTACCTGGCGAACATGGCTTCGGTGGGTCGCGAGGTCAGGAGGGAGAACACCAGGATGTCCTCCAAGGTAGACCCCACGCGGAGTGGAGGAAGTTCCCTGACGACGTCATTACGAGCTCCTGAAAACGGCAGGAGCATTGCATAGTCCGAAGGCATCACCAGGTATTCAAAAGTGCCCGTCCTTGGTGTTGAAGGCCGGTTTCACTATCACCTTGCGGATTCGGACCAAGTTGTAGGCCCCTCTCAGATCCAACTTAGAGAAGATCTTGGCGCCTGCAGGCGGTCGAACAGTTCCGTGATCAACGGCAGTCGGGTACCGGTTCTTCACCGTGATCTAGTCAGACCCGGTAGTCTATGACAGGCGTAAGGTACCGTCCTTCTTCTTTACGAAAAAAGTAACCCTGCACTGCGGGTGACGAGGACTTGCGGTGAACCCTTCCTGAGTTTTCCTGGATGTACTCGTTCATGGCTTGAGTCTCAGGAAGCGACAGAGGGTAGACTCGGCTCGAGGAGGGCTGGTACCGGCAGTAGAAATCGCTTTGGGGTCAGGATCATAAAGGGCGGTGCGAGGAGACTCTCAGCTTGCCGTCTCAGAGAAGAACATCAGCGTTATCCTAAGTGATTCGGAGCGGCAAAGCTCCGGGCAATCGGAGTCCTGTAGGGATTAGCCCGAAGAACAGGAGAGCACCGAGAGAAGGAGAGAAGTGGCCTACCAAGAAGAAGCAGTGTGTCCCCAGACATTGGGACCCCAACGAATTCACCTCTCCAGTAGACCAGTCCAGGATTGGAGGTGGCGCGTAGCCATGAGGAGTCCGAGGAGGACGCCGAACGAGGAGGCGATTGTCAGCACGTAGATGGAGACTTCTTCTTTTATGCACGCCCCAACATGAGGGGACAGTGGTTGGTGATGAACTGGATGGTGTCGCTAAGCAAATCTCACCCGCGGACGGAAGCGAGACAAGCGGTCTCTCAGGCGACCACTGGAAGCCGATATTGCTTCACGAGAGATGGTGTATGAAGTCACGGCGGAGCCGGAGTCCAGAAACGCGGAACTTGGAACGTGTATGGCCAGTCACGACACGACCTGCACAGCATCAACAGGCGTGGAGGGAGGAGGTTTCACCTAGGAATGCCTCCCCCACTGTCCTAGGTGCGGAAGTCTCCCGCAGGCTTGGACGATGATGCTCTTGCTGAAGCTCCTCTCCCGTTCAGTGAGACGTAGTATGATGCGGTCGTAACCCAATCAGGTCACTGAGGGAAGCGGGAGGGGTACTCTTAGCAGCCAAGACGTCCTATAACTCGGCTTTGAGAGCCCTTTCTTAATGGTAGCACATCAGTGTGGCCTTGTTCCATGAGCAGTTCGAGGCCAGGGTGCGGATACTGTACCGCGTAGTCTCCTTACCTGACCGGTCCCCCTGGCATAGATTTAGGAGGCTGTCTCCGCATAGGCATGGCACGGGCTGGTCTCCTCGAGACGTTGCGGTCTCGCTGAGAAATGCTGTAGATCCGCCGTCAAGGATCGTCTCTGTCACCCAAGAGGCGTAGCCCATTGCTCAGGGTCTCGGGTCTCCTTCATTACTTGGGACGGAGCGACAGCGAAGCTTGGGCCCCTTGGAGCCACCGGATTCCGTAGAGGCCGGAACAAACCGCTGGATGCTGGCGAAGGCTGTGCTGCTGGACTGGTGACGAGTTGCTGCATACATGGTGGATAGTGGAGTGAGTTGCTGCGGCCTGTTGATCCGAGTTGCTGAGACTGGCTGGCAACAACGGACGCCAGCTGGATAACGGACCCTTGGCGGGTTCCATGGCCTGGAATCCTACTGATACGGTTCTGGAAGGTTTTTGGGAGCCTACTGACCACCGCAGGTGATGGCGTAGCCCACACCAGGGAGTGGAGGTCAAGTGGGTCCGGTATTCACCAGAGCCCGCCACAAAAGCGGGTATGGTCTTGCTGCGGCGGGAAGTCCACACAGGTCACTTCCACTGGCGGGGCTTGCTGCAGTGGCGGACAAGGGTGCAAGGTACAGGAACGGCTGGTCAGACTTGTGGTCGTGGGACAGGCAGGAGGTCAGGGACAGGTGGCTCTGGTTCCGTAGACGTAGAACAAGCGGAGGTCGGGGCAGGCGGCAAGGTTCGTAGACGTTAAGTAAGCAAGGTAGTCGGTACGACGGGAAGGCAAGTACAGGAACGCTTGAAACACTGTCAGCCTAGGAAATATTACTGATCAAAGAGATACCGCGTCAAGAGAGACAAAAAAAGGCTCAAGGAGAAGAAGATAATCGAGAGATATATTAATAGAAGAGCAGTGCCCCGGCTCAATAACCCAATTACCGGTGCACTGCCCCTTAATCTCAGAGAGCAGGGCCGGGCTCGCCCTAGGGGCGGAGCTTCACGCCGGGAGTAGAGCCGAAACGAGCAGGAGCGTGGTGGGTAAGTGGACGCTGGCAGGGGCTGGCGACACCGGGCGGACCCGACCCGACGTGCGGACGGGGCTCCGCTGGGAGGGGGGCACCGGGGCGCGCTGCGGCCGGGTGACAGTGGTCGCAGGGGCATCCGTTACAAGTTGTTTGCATTAGTGTTTTTGTCCTAGAGATTTCTAGGGCTGGGTAGGAGGTTCGTGAGTGGGGCCACCCTGTTTGGGGCGATAGCACGATGAGGAGAGTGATGAGTTCTAAGTACCCAGAGAGTACTAGGGGGAGTGTTTCTTTCTTTTATTAAATATCATTAAAAGTTATATTTTATGGTGGGATTTTCTTTTTTGACTGTATGGAGAAACTGCATCAGAATCACCAAACATAGGTAATGAACTAACACTTGTGCCTCCTAGTGAGAATTGTTTATTGAACCTTTGTATATACTGTAAGTTCTGGCCATCACCAAGCAGAATTGCCTATCGTGATTAAAACGTTCAATATTGCAGGTGTGTATCTATTTTTTTTTACTGTGATACTGTATTTCCTTCCTGTAAAGTGATTACCAGTGGACCTATTGCAGTACCACCTGAAGCCCATAGGTGTTGGTTCTTTTTGATTTTTGTATCAAATCCTGCTTTTTTTTTATGGTTATATCCTTTGTTTTCCAATCCATTTATTAAATTGGTCTAGTGTTTTTTTCCCTCTATTTACTGCCTTCTTCCATTCGTATTTCCTCTTTCATTGGTGTATTTTCATCCCTCTTTTGCCCTTCTTTCTTACCCTTCTTTACGCTCTCTCTAGACACACATCATCCTCTAATTCTCTCATCATTACCATCTAATACCTACTTCAGTAACACACTTTTTCTTATTCTCCTTTATTCTCTTTTTTTGCCTATTCTTTCTTCCCATCTTAGATAGACAATCTCATTCCTTCTCTCTATACCAGTAGTTGATTCCTCATTTCTCCCTGTATCTTTATCTTGCCCACCCGCTCCTCGGCGCATGTGCAAATCTTCCGTACACGCTCAGTTCCTATTTCACCTGCCCTCCCCTTATACATATATCTCCATTGCGCATGCGCGAACTACCGTTTCCCGCGCGGACGGATTTATATGGCATGCCCGCAGTCTCACACACTGCGCTACTCCTCACTGCTTACCAGATGTGCTTCAGACATCCCACATTCCCTCTAGGTACATTCTCCACCTATATCTATCCTCATTTAATTGCTCGTTTAAAATATTATTTAGCCTCTCTACCCTCCCCACTTCTGCTCTCGGCCTCGGTGTTTTTTTTGGGCTTGCCCTTACCTCCAGGTAATGCATATCCCTCCTTACATCCCCTATACCCTGTCTCTGTACTTATTTGTCTACTTACTTGTCCATTTTTTTCTTCCAGCATTCCTTATCTTTCTGCAACTGCTGCTGCCTCCCTCATTCTTTCCCAATTTCTACCATTTACCACAGGTAAATTCCATGCTTTATTATTTACGTTCTCCCCCATCCATTGTTACCTTTATATCCTTATACCTCTGCCCTATACTTTCCACTGCTTCTTTTTCTTCTTCTTCTCTTGCCCCTTCTTTTCTCTCTCCCTTCTCGACCCCCTCTTTTTACTGCCATTATATTATGCACATTCCCTCCCACCTTGTCCAGTCTATTTCTCCAGCTCCCTTTCTCAACTTAATGCAATCTTCAACCTTTTTCTCTCCACTGAGATATTTCTATCTTCATTTAAACATGCTGCTATAACCCCTTTACTAAAAAAGACCACTCTTGACCCATCCTATGCTGCTAATTACTGACTTGTCTCTAACCCACCCTTCATCTTTAAACCCCTAGAATACTTGATCTACTCTCGACTAATCCACTATCTCTCTGCTAACTCTCTTTTTGATCCTCTAGAATCAGGTTTCCGCACCTTACACTCCACAGAAACTTCTCTACCTAAAGACTCAAATGATCTCCTCACTGCTAAATCTCAGGGCAACTACTCGTTGTTGCTTCTTCTAGATCTCTTTGCAGCATTTGACACTGTTGATCACCACCTTCTCCTCAGCATGCTCAGCACCATTGGCATCCAGGACACTGCTCTCTCTTGGTTCTCATCCTAGCTCTCTGACCGCTCTGACTGCTCCGATTCTACCTCCTCTCCTCTTCCTCTTGTTGTTGGGGTTCATTAGGGATCGGTTCTACCTCCTCTCCTCTTCCTCTTGTTGTTGGGGTTCATTAGGGATTGGTTCTACCTCCTCTCCTCTTCCTCTTGCTTTTGGGTTTCCTCAGGGATCAATTCTAGGTCCTCTCCTCTTTTCAATACATACAGCCCCCATTGGACAAACCATCAGTAGATTTGGCTTCCAGTACCATCTCTATGCTGATGACACTCAACTATACACCTCTTCCCAAGACATCACTACTGTCCTGCTACAAAACACCAGAGACTGACTGTTGTCTCTGACATCATGTTCTCTCTTTATCTAAAACTAAACCTCACTAAAACTGAACTTTTTGTCTTTCTGCCATCTACTGACCAACCCCCCTCTGCTATTTCTGTCTCAGTGTGTGGCACCAACATAACTCCTAGAAAGCCAGCTTATTGTCTTGAGGTTATACTAGATTCTGATCTGTCCTTCTTTCCCTATGTCAAATCCCTTGCCCCATCTTGTCAAGAACATTTCCCGAATCCATCCTTTTCTCACTGTGAAAACAACTCATACTCTCATTGTGGCTCTTATTCTTTCTCATCTTGACTACTGTAACTCCCTGCTTATCGGTCTCCTTCTATATAATTTCTCCCCTCTCCAATCTGTCCTGAATGCAGCAGCCAGACTCATCTTTTTTCCCAGCCACTATACTGATGCCTATACCCTGTGTCAGTCACTGCAGTGGTTGCCCATTCAGTACAGGATACAACATAAATTCATCACTCTCACCCATAAATCTCTCCACAGTACTGTACCCCCCATAACTCCTCCCTCATCTCTGTCTACCGCCCTACCCAATATCAAATTACGGGCCACAAACATCTAAACCTCCCATGCCCTTCTCCAAGATTTCACTTGTGCTGCACCAGTTCTCTGGAACATGGCTACCACAGGTGATCAGGTACACTCACAACCCTCATAGTTTTAAGAGTGCTTTGAGAATAAAGTACATCTTCTCAGTCTGGCCTACCACAATCCCTAATTGCTAACCCCCACCTGCTATCACATACATTTCTGTCACTCCTTAGGGTACTCAAAAGCACCTATCAGTATATAGATGTACTGTCAGGGTGGCAGGTTCACCAAGTTTTTATGTAAACCACCTCATATTTTTGAAACATGGCTGGACCATTGTAAATTTAGCACTTCTCACCCTTCATCTCACCCATACAACCTAATAGATTGTAAGCTCTTGTGAGTAGGGCGCTCACAGCTTGTATCTCATCTGTAAGTAGCTTTAATTGTGTAATGTCTGTCTTTTTGTCTGTAATTATATAAATTGTACTTGTACAGTGCTGCGGAATATGTTGGCGCTATATAAGTAAAGATTATTATTACTAGACCACAACTCTTCACTATAGAATTTATCACACAAACATTTTAAACTCCTCACTTTTCCAGGACTTCCCTACCAATTCCTTCTTCTGTAAAAATTCCCCATCCATGGCCTCAAACAGTAAAAGTGGCCCCAAACAGTTATGGAGCTCCCGTTTATGAACATTGTTTTAGTCTTGTTTTGTGTCCCCATGTAGAAGGTAGTTAAATGCCCCAATGTAGTATTTAGGTACAACAACAAACTAGGTAGGCAGATAGATAAACCTCCTTTTAGGTAGATAGTCCTCATTAAGGAAGGTGTTTAACCCCCATTAAGTAGGTAGATTTAAAGTTCTCTCAATAGGTAGGTATCTAGGTCCCCCATTAGGTAGTTACTGTATATATCCTCCATGTAGATAAATATAGCCCCTGTAGTTAGGTATGTGCCCCTGTAGGTATATATAACCCCATGTAGATAGGTTTATGCCCCTGTAAATAGACAGAGCCCCATGTAGGTAGATATAGCCCCCATGTTGGTAGATAAATGCTCCATGTTGGTAGTTAGGCAGGTGTGTAGGACAAAAAAAAAAAATACCCTCCTCTCCCCGTTCCTTCGCCAATAACATCTCATACTATTTATCTTGGACTGTGGATGATATAAAATAAAAATAAATGTCAATGGAAGAGTGCCTTTTTAGTCACTTTGCCTCCAAAAAAAATGAAATAAAAAGACATCGACGCTCCTGTGTTTCGCACAATGGTTCCCCAAAACAGATAACTCAGCAAAAATGAGCACTCACAGAGTTAAAAAACCCTGACAAATGGCAGAATTGCATTTTTTCCTTTCTACCCCACAAATAATTTAGTAACAGTTACTCAGTACATTATATGGGAAATTAAATGGTACCATTTAAAAGTACAACTTGTACCATAAGAAGCAAGCCTTCTTGTAGCTACGTCAATGGAAAGGGCAGCCTGAGTGTGACAAGGGAAGAGTAAAGATTGCTTGAAGCAAGAACAAAGAGACTGTGACTGTATGGAGAAACTGCATCAGAATCACCAAACATAAGTATTGAACTAACACTTGTGCCATTCTAGTGAGAATTGTTTATTGAACCTTTGTATATACTGTACGTTCTGGCAACCACCAAGCAGAAGTGCCTATCGTGATTAAAACATTCAGCATTGCAGGTGTGTATCTATTTTTTACTGTGATACTGTATTTCCTCCCTGTAAAGTGGTTACCAGTGGACCTATTGCTTCACCACCTGAAGCCCATAAGTGTTGACATCCTATATACCTGGTATTAACACTGCTCTCTCTTAGCCCCTCATTCAGGCATTGTCTAATGTATACAAGTTAAAAGCAGAACAAGGCAATGGTGGCTTGGTATCCTAGTTGATCCGTCGGTTAATTTTATAATATGGAATTCAAAGACCAGTTACTACATGAATGTGGTTAATGAAATAAGGAAGTGGTAATGAGTCACAGAAGGATAGTCTGTATACTTTGTTAGCTTCATTGCATTTGGCAGAATAACACTATTTAATCCTTTTATGTGGCTTAACCACACTTTGAAAAGGGCTCTGCAAATTTTGGTAAGATTCTTTCCTAATACCAAATGTGAATGGAACAAGAATTTAATTTATCTTGGTTTTTGTAATGTTTGGAATATACTCAAAAGCTCCAGACCATGTGCTAATGAACACATTTATAATCTAAAATTGAAGGTGGAACTGTAGAGTTGGAAATGTGAATCATCGTAAATAAGCTTTTGCATTCATCTTGTGCTTTTTCACAAGCTTCAAATCCAGGGGTGTTTTTCTCCTCCCAGTAGGCGGGTCTCTCCTCCCAGTAGGCTGGTCTCTCCTTTCAGTAGGTGGGTCTCACTTAAGACTGGTGACATCATCATTCTGTGTGAGCAGTGGAAGGGAGAGGATGTAGACCTCCTGCAGTAGCCAGTTCTCATGTCTGGAGAGCTGTCAGCTCCCTTCACACGCTCCTTGTATGCAGAACGCCTGCATTGATGTAAACAGTTATACATACAGCCCCCTAAGCGGCTGTTTAAACGGCACAGAGCAAATACCCGTCTAATTATCCGACCGGTATTTGCTCTGTTTTGGGGCCGTGTACACAGCCGTAGGGGGACAGCTTTTCTCCACGGCTTGCAGAGAAAATTCCTCCCCTTTTGCATTGACCTGTTCATGTTCCGCCCTAAAACCGGGCAGAAGAATGAACATGTTCAATGTTTTTCAGACTACCGCTGGTCTAAAGATCCGTCCGGCAGAAAATCCGTGCACTGGGGACTGCTGCACGGATTTTCCATTAAGGTCTGTGTTAGAGTTTGACAGCTGGTTTACAGACGGCTTTCAAAACCGAAAACCGTCTGTAAAACTGGCTGAAAAACCTGCCATGGGGACATGCCCTAATATCACATACAGTGAAGAGCAAGAGAAGAGAGCAGAGCAAGCTCCGTTACCCGCTGTTTAACTCATTAGAATCTGCACATAAAATCTCACTCCGTTGGCACCCCTGCAGCAAGATCGCAGGGTTCAGATTGGTTTCCATGGCAGCTTGAAGCTTAACGAAGGCTTCCATAGCTGCTATGTCTTACTTTCTATTAATTCCTGCCCTGCAAACGCTATATATTTCATCATGTTGGAATTGCATCAACCTGCAAAATACAAATACAGACATCATTTATGCCAAAGAGTAAACAACATAAAAACAAAACTCCCCGCAAACTTGGCGCAAGTAAATTTTTCTTCACATTTCACCTCACTAAGAATTTTCTTTCAGTTTCCCAGTATTTTTCTGGTATGGTCAATGGCACCAGTAAAAAGTACATTTCTTATAAAAGGAAGAGATGCCTACCTGCGTCTGTGAACAAGAAGCACGGACTCTCTCTTTATATCCAACCTTCGGATGAAACCTTGCTGTCCTGCAAATGATCCACCTGAAATCTAGGCCATTTCAGTGTAATGAAGCAAATGTGCTGTAATATGGGTCTTGCACTTTCCAACACTATGTCCTATAACACTGATTTTAAATCTTTTTTTTTTTTCCAGGAAACCTATAGCTTTTGTGACTGCTCCTGCAGAGTCTGGAGTCAGTGAAAGCTCAGATGCCAAAAGATCCAGAGGCAAACTGTACTGATCTGGAAGAATTTTGGTCCTGGGAGCTTGGAGAAAACACCAGTGCTCATTCCCTTCTCAAAATTTTTTATCAATGCTTCCCTCACAAACCTACAAAGAGGGGGTGTAATGGAGGCACTAGTACAGGCTGCCGTCACACCCTCTGCTGCTGCCCCTCTTGTCTATGCAAACACAACACAATATCAGCAGCACTCTACAAGCACTAAAAAACAGTCAAAAGGGACATAGGAATTTTTTGGAAAAGCATTTCTGCTGCTTTGTAATATATGAAAATTTTGAGGTTCTCTGTGTACATTTTTGATCAGAACTGTAAATGCCCACCTACTGCGGCAAGGTGACCCCAATTCAGGTGGGAACCTACGCTATATGTTACCACTTTGGTGTCTCTTCAGATCATTTACATTTCAGGGACAGAAGATTCCAGCTATAACCTGATCTGATTAAGAAATCTGTGCAGATGGGTGGAGTGCAAAAACCAAGATTGGGGCCAACTACTTCCCCATGCAACCAGTGAAAAAAACTAAATATGGTCAGCACATCCATTTTGAAAAATTAGTATATAGGTGCATGCTGGTGTGGCAGCCAAAAGCAATGCAAACACAACACAATATCAGCAGCACTAAAAAAAAAACAGTCAAAGGGGATGTAGAATTTTATTTGGAAAAGCATTTCTGCTCCTTTGGAATATATGAAAATTTTGAGGTTCTTAGTGTACATTTTTGATCAAAATGTAAATGCCCATCTACCAATGGCAAGGTGACCTCAATTCAGATGGGAACTTAGAACCTCACTAAGAACCTTAAAATTTTCACACAAAACTACGCTCCCTTTACCAAGACCATGGCCGTTTTGTCGGATGAGTCACAGAAGTGTCTTAAGCACATAATAAATGTGATGTGAAGCATGCAGGCCAATATTTTTGCTGAAAATTGTGTGAGTTCTGGTGCAACTGCCTTGATAAATGTGCCCAATAGTCTTTGGCTTCTTAACCCCTTAACGACCGCCCACCGTCTTTTGACGGCGGGCATTTCAGGTTGTTCGTCTGCAGCGACGTCTTTTGACGTCGCTGCAGACATGAGGTTTGCGGCGCCCGGCGCCGAAAGCTGCGCTAGGACGGGGCTGTACAAACACAGCCCGATCCCAGAGCATGTCCTGCAGGCATCGGGCAGCGGCGGAAACCTCCGCAACCCGGTGCTTTAACCCTTTGATTGCGGCGGCGCGTTACCGCAGCACAATCAAAGGGTTCCCCTGCCTTTGTCAGGTGGATCGGAACGCCCGGTGGGAAACCCCAAAAGAGCTCAGGGACCGGCTGCACAGTCAGCTCTGGGGAAACCCAGAGTGGCCCAAGAGTTTCTGTGTATGAAGCCAGTGATTAGGACGCACTTTTGTGCTGTCCTGGGAAAACTGCCTGTGTCCAAAAATGACACAGATTAGCCATGCATTAGCATATATGAATATGCTAAGACATTACTAAGTGTAAAAAAATTTTTTAAAAAATGTTAAACAGTTCTCCCTTCATGGGATTAAACAAAAAGTACAAAAAAACCATAAAAAGTGTTAAAAAAAGAATAAAAAAATAAATAATAAAATAAAAATAAATATTTAATAAAAAATAATTGTACATAAATTAAACGCACAAAAAAACCTACACATATTTGGTATCCACACGACCGTAATAACCTGTAGAATTAATCTAACAAGTTATTAAGTGTGAAATGTGAATGGTGTAAAAAAAAAAATAAAAAAAAAAATAATAAAAAAAAAAAAACTGCAATTATTTATAAGTGTACTTAAACTATTCCCCCATAAAGTACAACTTGTCTCGAATAAAACGAGGCCTCATACAGCTGCATCATTGAAAAAATAAAAAAGTTCCAACTGTTTAAATGCAAGGAGGCCAAAACTAAAAAAAAATTTCTGATCATTAACTACTTTTCAAGCGTTAAGGGGTTAAAGGGTTAATAGCTGCCAATGTACTTTTGCCTTGTCCTATATATCATCAACATTTTAAGGATTTTTTACCCATTTCTCAGTGACTGAGCAATAAAGTCTGTTTGGTTCCTGATGCATATGTGTTGACCTTTGATATATTTTTACATATTTGTTATGTCCCCCCAAAGCTGTCTTTTCTCTAAACTAAATAACCCCAATTTTGCTAATCTTAACTGTAAAAATGAAACCCGATAAACAATCTGCAATTTTTTTCCTATTCCACAGCACAAACACATGTTTGGGGTCTCCCAATATATTACATGGTGCATTAAATGGTTCCCTTAAAAAATATGTAAATTGTCCTACTAAAAGCAAGCCCTCATGTGGCTATGTTGAAGGAAAAAAATGATGGTTTTGGAAGACAGAAAATAGACAAAAATATACAAAAAAATATAAAAAATTGCGGTGTCAGGGATGGGTTATTGCAAGGAAAATGTGTCTGCATACATTTTTTTTTTTAAAAAGTTAAATTTGCAAGAGACTGTTCCTGAACTGCAGAAAATGTGACCTGTAAATTTATTAAGAGATCATTTAGCGCCATCTAGTGGTTATTTATCATAATGTTTTAATTATTTTGGTTGTTTAGCCAGTTTGTTTTCTGGCTATGTTACTATGGCGACATGTATGAATTCTGGCGCTGATAGGCCAGTTCTAAATCGCTTTAAGGTAGTATAGACTGCGCCAGAATGTATGAAGCTGTTCTTCTGCAGGTCATACATACAGGAGCAGTCTAGTGCTAATATGACAACTCGGGCTCAGGCACCACCTTTAACCGGGTTTCTGGGTGTTCTAACGTTCTCGCCAAAGTTTTGGCATCAAAGAATCATAAATGTTTCTACTTCTACTAATGTGGTGCGATGCACCCAGAACACCCCAAAACTTTGGAGTACGCCTGTTCTTACATCTATAGAACTGGTCTGCTACAGCTTTTTGAGGCCAGAATTCTGGCGCAGCCCCGTTCATACATGTCGACCTGTATGTCTAAGGGGGAGTTCACACGATGCATTGTGATGCACAAAGGTGTTCACGTGATTACAACTCACAATGGCCCGAGGCACGTACCAGCCTCCTATACTTAATTATTTAGTCTGAAAGAATTGATATGTCAATTTTTTTCAGGCATGAGCATAAATATGAAAGTAAAATACGCATTATCTGAAGGATGGTGCATATTTTACATTACAGTCTATGAGAAGTGTACTGGAACATTATTTTGGGCATAAGTCAGCAGTATTTTGACACAAAAATACGCTTTGTGCACATATCATAATGCTATAAAGACATCTCTTAGGCTCATGAGCACCGTGTAATATGGGAGACTGCAATATGGGTCTGCAGTGTCTACACAATGCACTACACTATTCTCTGCTAGAAACTGCTTCTAGGGGATAATACTGTCCGTAAGGCTATGTTCAGACGGCTGACTCACGTCGTAATTGCGGGACTGATTTCGCCCACAATTACGGCGTGTGTACGGGGGCAGGGAGGGGGGGCCGGCAGCTCGCCGGCCCCATAGACTTTCATTATCCACGGTGCGTATCCTTCCGGGATAATGTGCATGTCACTTTCTCGGCGAGCGGGGAGAGGAGACGGAATCCATAGTTCTCTATGAGAACTGTGGATTACCTTAATGACAAGGACGGATTTCAGCCGTATTTGGGCGCAGTACGGTGCGCAATACGGACTTAAATCCATCCCAAAATCAGCCATGTGAACATAGCCTAAGGTTATGTTCACACAGTGTAATCCTGTCGTATACCAGTGCGTACTGTGTGCCGGGGAATACACAATAAAATCATAGCACTTAATAAGTGCTATGAGTTTACTGTATTTGCGGAGCGTACTTTCGGGCATACTATGTGCAGAAGTACGGCACGCAAATACACCGAGTGAACATACCATAAAAAGGCATACAATGGCACATGCTACAATTGTTTTTCTCATAGAATCGCTGAAACAAATCTCCATGTGCTGTGCTATAGAAAAATTGGAGACACAAACCTTCAACATGCAGCACTGTATACTTTATACAATATCGTGGGCAGCATATTCAGGATGCATACACCATGTATGTCAAGTACTATTGTCTATTGTGTGCATTCCATGATAATATGGGTATATAGCAATCCTATTTATGTATAACTATTATAAGCTTATCTGGTAGGGTTTATTTTCTTCCCAAAAAATCTAGGCATGTCATAGTGAGTCGGCTGCACTTTTATATTTTATAGGTTAGCCTTTATTCCAATATAATTCACAGTTGTTATAAGTATTAGGAACACTACAAACACCAATAGATGTGGTAGAATCTAGGGTAGGCCCCCTGTAGGCCACGTCCATGTGGTGCTGAGTACCCGCTGCGGACCCATAATGCTGAGCCGGGAGGCAGCGCGATGAAGTGAGCTCATCACGCTGGTGCCTCACAGCTGCCGAGGAGCTGTCGGAGGAGCGTCCCGGCGTGCCGCCAGTATCGGGCAGAAGAGTATGATGCTCGGCTGGGAGGAGGTAAGATGAGTATTAATGCTATTATTTTTAACGCCGTTTACCTGCCTAACTGAGGGGGGATATATATACATGACTGAGGAGGCTATATATACCTGACTGAGGGGATCTATAAATATACCTGACCGAGGGGGGCTATATATATACCTGACTGATGGGGGAGTTATATATACTTGACTTAGAAGAGCTATATATACCTGACTGAGGGGAGCTATATATACCTGACTGAGGGGGGCTATATATACCTGACTGAGGGGAGCTATATATACCTGACTGAGGGGGGCTATATATAACTGCCTGAGGGGAGCTATACGGGGCTATATATACCTGACCGAGGGGAGCTAAATATATCTGCCGGAGGGGAACTATACATACCTGACTGTGGGGGGCTATATATACCTGACCGAGGGGGGCTATATATACCTGACCGAGAGGGGCTATATACAGCTTTAGAAAAATTAAGAGATCACTGCACAGTTTTCTAAAAATCAGCATCTCTACATGTCTGACAGCCATTCCATTCCAGTGTCAGTTGAACTCCAACCAAAGTACACCTCATTCTACTTAATGTGCTTCTAATTAGGTGATAACCTGAACCAAATCTTACTTAATGAAGGAAAATATAAAAAACACCGCTGTGGTCTTCACAATCCTCTTGCAATAGGACAAGCTGGATGGCAAAAAAAAAGTGCTAGGAATGGCCAAAAAAGGGAATTTGAATAAAAAAAATCATGGTTTTTCCCCACTATATATTATTTCTGAACTCTTCTGATTTAAAACTGTCACGGTTCATCCCGCGGCCCCTCCCTTGGCCCCGTGGCCTGTCCGGCCTGCCTGTTTGCTGGGGCCCCCCTGTGCAGGGGGTCCCAGACCCCTGTGTTCTGCTAGTACTTCCCTGTCTGTCCAGTCTTTTTGTTCCTGGGCCCTGTCTGGCACTTTGCCCCTAAGGCGTGTGCGCGGGCAGCATCCTGCCTTTTTTTATAGTTTCCTTTTCTGTGCCCCTTCTCTTACCCCTGCCCCTCTGGCTTAAGAGGAAGTTCTTTCTTACTCGGGTCAGTTCATTGCGTCTTTGCTGTTTTCCACTTGAGCTCCTGCCAGCATCTTAGTCTGCTTTGGAGATTTTAAAACCCCTGATTTGCTGGTCCGTTGCTGCTTCCCATTGAGCTCTGGCAATCTGTTGTTGTCTCGTTGTTGCTGTTTTCTGCTGTGTTCCGCCCGGGATGGCTCCCCTGTCCCATGTATCCTGCCGTGTTTGGTCTGTCCTCCTGTGTTCCGTCAGTTCCTCCCGTATCCTTGGTGTATGTGTACTTTGACCCCTCCTGTATTGCGGGGTTTTCCTAAGTGCTTTTCAAACCTCCCCTGTTAGGTTCCCCTAGTTCCCCTGTGTTCTGTCCTGAACCTGGCTGCCCACCGCAGGTAGCCAGCCAGGGGTGTGCCGGGGGGTCCCGCACCCCAAAACCCACCCCGTTTTTGCGGGGGGGCTCGGGTAAAAGACCAGGGGCCCCTTAAAATCCACCCCCTGGCGTGGTCCCCCCAGCTCCCACCTCGCTGGGTGATACAAGGGATCCACCCCTGGATGTTGGGTCGGCGCTTCGGCGTAGCCCATCGGCGCCGCACCGTTCCCAGTATGAACTGACCTGGCCCCCGCCGGGGTGACCCTGCCCCGTCTAGGTGTTGCACCCATGGGCTAGTCAGGGGTCCAGCCCAGGCTTCGTTTGGCCTAGCTTTTTGTCCACCCCAAGAGCTTATGTTTGGCCTGTCATGGTCCAAAGCCCAGAGCTTACGTTTGGCCTAGTCATGGTCCAGCCAGAGCTTAGTTTGGCTAGTCATGGTCCAGCCCGGCTTTTTTGGCCTAGTTGGGTCCAGCCCAAGCTTATTTTGGGCCCCTTGGGGCTTAGGGCCCCCCCCCCAGAGCTTACGTTTGGCCCTTGGTTACGGTCCCCCCGGGCCCTTCTGAGTCCCCGTGGTTACGGTCCCGCCCTGGCCTTCTAGCCCCGGGGGTTACCGGTCCGCCTGACCCTTCTGGCCCCGTGGCTTAGGTCCCGCCCTGACCCCTTCTGAGTCCCCGTGCTTACGGGTCCCGCCCTGAGCCTTCTGAGCCCCCCGGTGGTTACGGTCCCGCCCTGGCCTTTGGTCCCGTGGTTAAGGTCCCGCCCTGAGCCTTCTGAGTCCCCGTGGCTTACGGTCCCGCCTGGCCTTCTGAGTCCCCGTGGTTACGGTCCCGCCTGACCCTTCGAGTCCCCGTGGTTAGGGGTTCCCGCCTGAGCCTTCGGGGAGTCCCCTTTGGCTTACGGTCCCCCCCCTGAGCCTTCTGAACCCCCTTGGATTACTGCCCCCCCCGGGGTTTCCCTCCCATTTTGCTAGTCCCCGTTGTTCCCCCCATGCCCCTCCGTTTCTAGGTTTTCCCTATACTGGCTATTAAAAAGCTGTACTTGGTTTTTTGGGGTTGCCCCCGTAGAAGTTGGGGGCCCCCCGGGCCTTTGTGGAATACCATTCTGTGATTTGGAGGGGGGGGAGGGGGTTTTTGGAGGGGGGGGGGGTACTGTCACGGTTTCATGCCGCGGTCCCTCCCTTTGGCCGTCGGCCCCTGCCGTGCCTTTTGCCATGTCTCTGTGGGGCCCCCTGTGCAGGGGGGCCCCAGCAGCCGTGTTTGCTATGTACTTCCCCTGTCCTGTCCATTTGTTGTTCCTGGGCCCTGTCTGTGCCTTTCCCCTCCTAAGGCGGGGCGCGCGGCGCACCCTGCCTTTTTATATTTCCTGTTCTGTTCACTTCCTCTTCCCCCCCGCCCTTGGCTATAAGAGGAAGTTTTTGTCTCTATTGGGTCAGTTCATTGCGTCTCTTGCTGTCTTCCCATCTTGAGCCCCTCCCCAGCATCTCTAGTCTCCCTTTTGGAGACTTTAAAGGATTGTTCATTACGGCTTTAGCCTGTCAGTGAGCTGGTAAGTTGAACTGAGGGGGTGCTTCTTGGTCGTTTTTGCCCCTTTCCCCCCCCCCCTCGCACAAGAGCTACGTAATTTCTATACAGGGGGGGGGGGGGGTTTGCTGCCAGAGTTCAACCCCGTGTGTGCTGCCTAGGTTGTTCAGGAGGGGGGGCTGATCTATGAGTGTAGAAAGGAATGTGAAAATGGTGTGTAATGAGCAGAGGGGATGCATGTGTTTATATCCCTGCTTGCTTTAAAAGTTCCACATCTCCGAACAACAAGGGAAGGTTCTATATCAGGTTTTTAATAATACAGGAGGCATAAAGTTTCACATGCCTGATTTGTATAGTATTAGTATAGTCACAGTTCCCAAAAACTATCATGATTATAGTAAAAGACAGGGTCCTGCTGTCACATTATCTGTGTAGAGAGCAGGGGAAGCAGGCACACACAGGGTTTTAATCCAAAGGGAGCAGGGAATAGAAAGCCCGAGTCCTCCCCCCTCCTTCCACTACAGAAACATTCTGTCGGGAGGGGCTCTCTGTCCCACCCGTCTTCAAAGGTGTGAGTCATTCAGACCTGCAGCCAGTAAGTAGGATCAAAAGGTCAGTCTATAGAGATTTGAGGGTGAGTAGTAATACAACAGGGTAAATCAAAAACAGTTTGGACATTTTTGTAATGAACATTATTTCAAAGCTGTTTTTTTTTTTAAAGATCTTTTAATTAAAAACCCCCAAAATTGTAGCGAGACAACCCTTTAACCCCTGAGTTGCTGGTCCGTTGCTGCTTCCTCTGAGTCCTGGCCATCTGTTGTTGTCTGTTGTCTGCGTATTTTGCTTGTTCTGTCCTGGATGTTTCTTCCTGTTCCCCATGTTCCTTGCCGTGTTTCCCGGTCTGTACCTCCCGGTTTCCCCTCCCGTTCCCTGCCCTATCCTGTGGTGTATGGTACGTTGATCCCCCTGTATCCTGCTGTGTTCCTGAGTGCGTTCTACCCGCCTGCTTTTTCTTCGTTCCTGTGTTCCTGTCGCACCTCGGCTGTCACCCCCAGGGAGCCACGCCGGGGTAGTGACCTGGGGGTCCGCAGCCAAACCATCCCCCTTTTCGGCGGGCTCTGGTGAAAACCAAAGGGGCCCTTAGACTCCACTCCTGGGGGTGGTCCTCAGCTACCACCCCGCCTGCGGTGATCCAGAGGATCCACACCTGGATGTCGGGGCGGGGTTCGGCGTCGTCCCTCGGCGCCGCACCGTTACAAAAAAAAATGTCTTTTTAAAGAAATATAATTGTTTTTTTGCATTATTTGGGTTGAAGTACTGCTTTTTTTTTTCCCGAGACATTTTTTTCAGTGTTTATTAATAAATAAAAATGTAATTTTTTTTCCCAAAAAAACGTACCCTTTAAGAGAAAAAAACGAGAAACTGAAAAATTTTGTTTGTGGCTCTTCCCTTTTTTTTCCCGGCTGTATAATGATGAGGGGGTATAATACCTGACTGTGGGGGCTATATATACCTGCCTGAGGGGAGCTATATATACCTGACTGAGAGGGCCTATCTATATACCTTACTGAGGAGGGCTGTACATGCCTTACTGAGGGGAGCTATATATACCTGCCTGAGGGGGGTTTTAAAAACCTGAATGAGGGGGGGGGTATTATCCTGAGAGGGAAGTATAAAAGACAAAGTTGAGCTATATTTTCGGCCTGGGGGGCTTTTCTAATTTCCTGCCCTTTTGTGGGGGCTATATTAAACCCGATGGGGGGACTATTTTACCCTGACTGAGGGGGAAACTCTTTACCTGACTGAGGGGGGGGTCTATTATATATTCCTTATGATGGAGTATATATACTGTGAGGGGGCCTATCTATTACCTGCCCTTTCTGTGGGGAAAATATTTTTACCCGACTGACGGGGTATATATCCTGTGAGGGAAGCTGTATATATCCAACTGAGGGGGGACTTATGACTTGACTGAGGGGGCCTATTATTTTACCCGTCTTACTGAGTGAAACCCTTTTATGCCTGCCTAATAAGGGGTCCTTTATAACCTGCCTTACTGGGGGGATATAACATGCCTGCCTGAGGGGAGTTTTGAGCTTCCATCTGATGAGGGGAGTATAAGGTACTAACTGAAGGGATTATTGGGGCTATAAGTAAGGAGTTGCTGGAAAAAATGAAAACTTATATAGCGTGTCAAATCTTCGGGATGAGTGTTGGCCGGGAGAAGTTGGCATGGTGGTGTGGACCGGATGGAGAAGAAAAGAGAACGTGAATGACTCATCAGAGAAATATGTGCAAAGTGTAATGGTATAAATTCAGTAATGGTGTTGTCGTATTATTCAGTCTCTATGTAGTGCTTATATGTGGTCATGATGTGGTGGTATTCAGTCACTATGTGGTGTTGATATGTGGTCATGATTTTGTGGTATTATTCAATCATTATGTGGTCATGGTATGATGGTATTCAGTACATAGTGGTGATATGTGGTCATGATGTGGCTGTATTATTTAGTCATTAGGTGGTGGTGATATGTGGTCATAGTGTAGTGTATTCAGTAACTGTGGGGGTGATATGAGGTCATGGTGTGGCAGCATTATTCAATCACTATGTGGGGATGATATGAGGTTATGGTGTGGCGGCATTATTCAGTTACTATATGGTGGGGATGTGTGTTCATGGTGTGGTGGTATTATTTAGTCACTATGTGGTGTTGATATGTGGTCATGGTGTGGCAGTATTTAGTCTTAGTGGAATTATTGGTGACATTAGCCTTGGGATTCTGGTTTTATGTAGCTGTGTTATTTGGTAACTGTACAAACATTATTTAGTGGTTTTATACTCAGTACTTTGTATTATAGCTTTTGATATATTTTTATTTATATAAAATGTGTTATTCGGGGAAGGGGACATCTAACTCTAGACCTTTTATGTTCACCAATGGTGTCCTGCTGCAATTAGGTGATGGAGACTCAGAAACCCCAGCGCTCCATCTTGATTACAGATTAGTGTGGTGGAGACAGCAAGGCAAAGTGGGCCGCTAAACTCAACTCCTCTGGTGGGTCCTAGGCACCCCAGTCCAACACTGCTAAGACTGCTCCGAAATCTTCTCAGCAAAGTAAAGGTCTATGGTAGAAACCTAAGGGTGTCCTCTTACATTTCTGCCGTGGATTCCACAATTGTGTGTGTGTAAACATAGTCTTAATTGTAAAGACTGGCTCCCATGATGGTGAACTTAATGCAAACATGGATTGTGAACAGTCCATCAATTTATCTGAATTTAGTTACATGAAAAGATCAGCTCATCTCTGCTATGTCCAATTTTTTGGGACTGTACACATGCCAGTCAAAATCGGTACTGTACCTCTGAAATAGATAATATAATAATATAGATAATATAAGTAGTTCTGTTACAATGGACTTAGGTTAAAGGGGTTCTCCAGGAAAAGAAGAAAACTAAATACATAAGCTACATGTCTTAATGAAAAATGTTTTAAAAAACTTTAATTAGAAAAGTCTGCTTGTTTTGTCTAGGGGATAATCAATATAGGAGAACAGAAAGGCCGCCGGGCTCCTTCCTCAGCAGAAACTTCTCCTACAGGAAGTAGGACAGGCTCTGAGTTACTTCCTGGTTATGCTGACTGGCATCACTGGGCATGTGCTGTGCTCAGTCAGTTTGACAGACTTGTGTTATGAGGGACGGCTCTGCCGAGTAGAAAGGAGACTGAGGACCACACAAACACATACATTTGGTGTTGTGAGCGGCTGCTTAGCTCTGAGACGCCATCTTGGCCCGTCTCGGGGGTTTCTCGCTTGGCTTTTGGGGATCGCCGTCCTTGGTAGAACAATTTTGGCACAAATAACCTTCCAACACGGAGGAATGTTTCAAACTGGCCTCAGCCAGTTTTATTGAGGCACACGATTACAGAAAACACAAATCATAAAAATAAAACCTTGGCCGTCTGGCCTCTAACTATACACAAGGTACGTCCCTCACTACCTGTGGACTTGGCCTACTGCCAGCGCCACAACCACGTTTTTCCAGCCTCTGCTGAATTCGGCTTCCTGAAGGCAGCCACCTGCTTGCCTCAAGCCTCTGGGGGCCAGAGCTCTCTTCCCAGCTCTTCTGTTGCTCCACTCTCAGGTGGTAGACCACGCCCCCCGATCACCTGGAGTAGGCGGCCTTTTATAGGCCTACCGGGACTGGCCCAAAACCTGGCCTGGAACGTGGGGACGGCCTCCCACCCAACGCTTCGACCCATACCTGGCTGCAAGGCAGCCATTCTAGCTACCTTTGTTAGTAATCTATTGTTACTAACACCCACAAGTCTCCTTCCCCCACCGAACCCAGCCATTCGGTGGCACGTTTGTAGCAGGTACCCTGCTAAATTCCACCTAGTGGCAGAGACCTGTAACTGCACATGGTCACACTGCCACATATCCTCCCCCTTTGAATAAGGCCGTAGGTCTTTTTCACCCTGTGCCATCACCCCTCCGGGATCAAAGCTCCTACTTTGGGGTAACATCTTCCCTAATTCTTCAGGGGCAGAGACCAACTTGTCCACACTCAACTCAGTTGTGGGCTCACACCATGCACTCAACACATGTTGGCCAACCAACCGTTTACTGCCACTTACTATAGGTGTCACAACCCATGCACGCTCTGCTACACGGATGTTCCCACCTTTCACCTGCATGCTGACCTTCACAGGGTTACTAGTGAAAATCCCAATACCAGCGCTATCCGGCCTTGTAGTCTTCTTCCATACCCAGGTTACCCTGGCATTGTCCCCACTGGGCCAAGTTTTCACTATCGTGGGTCTTACGCCCGCAAAAGAAACCTGGTTGGTCCCAGCAACCACCCTAGTGTCACCAGAAGCTGTAATGACAGCACACCTGTCAGGGTCTCTATCCACCATGGCCACTTGGGGCGCACCTGAGCCCAAACCTACTACCTCTTTGTCTGCAGGATCAGAATGGGTCCCAAACATCTCTTCATTACCAGGCCTCTGGTCCTCACTGACCATCTCCGATCTCTTAGCGTCAGATACAGCCTCAAATTTCTCTGGACCCTGAAGCTCTGCCTCTTGGCTACCGGCGGTTACCTGGTTTAGACCCGAGAAAATCTGGTCTACCTCACTGACCACCTCAGCGATGATACCCTCCAGTGCAGTAGGACCGTCTGTGGCACCATTTACCTCTGTGCCATCCATAACCTGCTGGTCAAGGAGCACAGGGTTATTGCAGACAATCCCTACATCTAGGAGACCTCTTCTGATAATCTCAGCCTCTTTACTGGGTGAGTTTCTAATGTTTGAGGACACGCTGATCCCTCCATACACCTGGCTCACTACAAAGGGAAGACCACATTCATAGCCTGTTTCTGTTTTTTCATGCAATATCCTTGCATGAGTACAGGGGTTGCTCACATGGGCTTTACAGTCTGCCACAGGTATTTGACTTGTGGCGACCACTTGAGGAGGCTTATCTTGTACTACAGGAGTCACAAAATCTGCACGTTCTGCAATAAAGACCTCACCACAATCAGCAGGCATGCTAATGGTTTCAGCGTCACCATTGGCAACCTCTATAGACACTTTGTCTGCCATGTTGACATTACCTGGCACCTCCCCAGGGATAGAGGACACATTCTCCTGTGAACACCTCTCACTGGCGCTTTCTAGCAGCAGACACTCTGCATCAATGGGTGGAGATGTCTCTTTCACATCCCCCATGACCATCTCTAAGGGAGAACTCTCAGCTTCTACCTGGGATACTTCTATGGCTTTCTCAACCTCAAATTCACACAATGAGCTGGAGGCAATGGTGGACACATTTATACATGGGACATCAGTCATAACCGCCCGGCTATTGCCTTTATAGTTCTCCCCCTCATACACCGCTCTGGCCGTGTTCACATTAGGCAACTCAGTCACCTTTTTTACCCTCCGTAGGTTCAGCGGACACCTTGCTGCAAATGCTATCCATCTGCCGTTCTCCCCAAACCACAGGACATAATACCTCCGAGATACTGTTAATATGATTCTCCATAACCTGTAAGGAAAATTCATCAGCTGCCTCAGAACCAGACACTCCTTTACCATCTGGGGATTTAAACCCACTCACCTGCCTCTCACTAGGGTTCAAGCCTACACCCAGCTCTGTGGTGTCCAGCAGCTCACTCCTTCCATCACTGCAGTCTTTGTGACCATGGCAGAAAAAGCTACTGGCAATACAGCAACCATTGAGGCAAGTGAAATCAGTAGAACTAAAGGTCTCAGCATACATTTTCTCTACACAGGTATCTGAGGTCTCATTCATGCAGGCATACATCTTACCAGAGTCTGGACAAACCCTCATTAAACTAGTCTCCTCACACATTGTAGGAGAGGAATCATTCCCAGCATTCTCCAGTTCCCTTCCAGGCTGCAGACTGAAACCTGAAAACTCCTCTCTGAGACCAACAGCAGTCACACAGAACTGGTGACTATCAGTCCCTGGGCATGCATTACCTGCGACTTGCAGGTTACAATCAGGTACACACAGTGCGCTGAGGTCACTGGCAGACACACTCACCAACTGGACTCCAGACACTTCACACAGAACTTCAGGGCACACACACTCATACATTTTTACAGCCGAAGGTGCAGGAGATACCATGTTACTAGGGGCAACCACATTAACTCCTCCTGAGTCTGTAGTGTTAACCCATATCTCCAGATTGTCATGCACCTCAGGACATACACTCTCAGCACTGTTAAACATGACCTCTAGGGGCACTCTTGTTGTGGCTGTTGTGGGAAATGTACTTTTCATACAGCGCGCCCAGCAACTGTAGCTCCACCAACTAGCCCAGTGAGGAGAAAGATCACACAAAGCAATAGTGTGATATGACAGTGTTTGTCAGTAGTTCACGCACTGGATTGTGACAGATATGTACTGCTTATCTCTACTATTTCTGCACTATATGTTCTTATTTTTTGGGGGATTCTCACACAACCCCTTTAAGCTGCAAATCACTGCAAGTTGACTGCAAAAACCCACCTAGGATAGGCCAAAACAAGAGGATCCCTCTGACCTAATGGAACCAGCTACAGCACTACCTGAAAGCTCAAACAAAGATAGATAATGGATAACAAGGGATGCACACTAGATCACGTAATAGCCAGGAACGATCTCACAACAAACTACATATTCCCAGTTTAAAAATCTTCTGGATTAGCAGATTATTAAAGGGTATTACCATCTCATCGATTAACTGTAAACATGTAGGAAACGTAAAATAAAGATCATTACCAAGTACACTGATGTTTTGATTTTGTTTAATTTAAGAGTAAGGGTATGTTCACATGACATATTTTGTGTGTACTGTGTGCGCTGCAATACGCCGTGTGTTTTGGAAGTACGTGCTGTCCCCCGGCTGGCCCCATTCACATACATTATCAGCGTCACGTAAGCAGCGTGAACAATTAACATGTCACTTCTCTCCCCTGACGTCCAATACGATCATATTGTACGCTGGGGGAGACGAGACATAATTCATAGTTCTCTATAAAAGCTATGAAATACCATAATTGCGGAGCGCATTTTGCACGTATTAGAGCACAAATACGTTGCGAAATGCGTGCCACAATTACGCTGTGCGAACATACTCTTAGGGCAGTTTTTACCTTGTATTTGTTTGCACGAGCTTCTCTAGTTACTTACCACCTCTATCTAGTCTAGCAGTGGCTGGTGACATCACTCCCTGCTGTAAATACACAAAGGAAGCAGCATAGTCATGATTCTGTGATCAAAAAGTAGTTTATTCTTCCATCCAAAAAAGTGTAACGTTTCCACCTATAGTGAGGTCTTGGTCAAGCATAAAGGTCAAAACGTGGCACTTTTTGAATGGAAGAATAAACTATTTTTTGATCGTTGAACTCTGACTATGCTGCTTCCTTTGTGGATTTGATGGACTTGTTTTAACCCTGTGTGTTCAAGGGAGAGAAGCTGTACATAGATGCATTACTCATATAAAACTATTTCTGGTTTTGTGCTGCCGGTTACTTTGTGTTTCTATGGATCACTCTCTGCTGCTGTGTCTGGTCTGCAGAATGGGGCTTGCTTCTCACTCTCTAATCTTATCTTTCTACTTAGAAAAACGTTACCCTTAACTCCTTTATGACCGCCCGCCAATTTTAGATGTCGACTGGTGCAGGTCGTCCCTCTGCAGGGACGATCGGAGTTTGAGGCTCCAGGCGCTGCAGCTGCGAGGAGATCGGGGTTGTACTACACAGCCCTGATCCCAGAGCATCTCCTGCGAGCACCGGGAAGCGGGGGGACCTCCGCAACCCGGTGCTTTAACCCTTTGATTGTGGCAGATCGTCACCGCAGCGCAATCAAAGGGTTCCCCTGCTCTGCTGGGTGATCAGAAAGCCTGGTGACCCAACAGAGCCCGGGGAACGGCTGCTCAGTCAGCCATGGGGACCTAGAGTAGCCCCAGAGCTGTCTGTGTATTAAGCCAGTGACCAGGACAGACTGTGTGCTGTCCTGATCACTGCCTGTGTCATACTGACACAGATTATAATGTATTGTCAATTATGTATGTCTGTGTATGTCCTGCATTGCTGCTCCGCTTCATTCCTCTTGCAATAAACCATTTTGTTGAGTTAAAAAAAATCTAGACTAAGTATAAACGACCAAATAATTTGTTGAATTGACATTAGATAGCACACTAGCTCCTTCTAGTGTTTAGACACTTTTATACAATATGCATTACAATGTGAAATAATAACACAGATTATATAATAATACATGTGTGCAATTAAATGAGAAACTGAGAAAGAAGAGGGCAGTTTTCATTGCCTATTCAATAATTTTGCCAAATAGCAAATATGTGTTGTGATTGCTTATTTTATTATCTAAAGGAGAGCACAACAAAGCTTTTCTCTCTAAGGCCTCGTTCACACGGCTTATTTGCCGACGGATTGGCGCCGTATTCCGCGCCGGATTTGCGCTTCAATACGGCACCAATCCGTCGGAGTCATTACGGTAATCCACTGCTCTCATAGAGAACAGTGGATTCCGTCGCTCCTCCCCGCTCGGCAAATCCGCCGCGGGGGGAGAAAGTGACATGCACATTATTTACGGCGCCGTAAACAATGCATTGTCTATGGGGCCGGGAGCGGCGCCCCCGCCGCGCTCCGGCCCCGCCCCGCCCCTTATTCACGGCGGATTTGTGCGCTCAATACGGCGCACAAATCCGTCGGGAATAAGCCGTGTGAACACGGCCTAACAGTGCCCAAGAATGTATCAGTAGCATCTGCTAAAGGATTGTACCCATTAGCAATGTCATGCACACAGTATCCTATAGATAGTTTCAAGTAGAAAATGCCCTATAAACAGTGTTATCCAGAGAACTCCCTAAAACTTGTTTGTTTTAGAATCTACGCCCAGTGCCAGAAAATATTTAGTTTCAATAAATGTTAGCCGGAGAGTTCCACCATAGCAATGCCAGCCATAGAATCTTCTAATAAACACCATTATCCAAACAGTGCTCCCATAAGTAGTCCTCTCCTGACAGTTCTCCTATAAATTGTGTCAGTAGAAATGCTCCTGTTAAAGATGCCAGCTAACCCCACATGCACTTTATTGTATCAACTGTATGAATTTTGGCTCAACTCTCTTCAGACCAGTCGTGGGTTGCAATGTATTGCAATTAGCTCCCCACTTGAAGCATTGCTTTCCTGTGAGATGGATTGCAGCAAGTTTTGGATGCTGATTCTGATGAGGATTCAGTGCTGAATCCATGTCCAAATCAGCTGTGTAAGCATGCCCTAACAGAATTCAGTGGGATTTGGATGTCAAATTTTCTAACATTCCGTATCAAATGCACAGAAATAGCGTTTCCTAAATCTATTAGCATGCTATAGAAAAAATATGAGCAGATTTGTACATTATTGCACATTATTTCTATAGATTCTGAAAAGAACATCCATTGATTAGTCACACACAGATAAGCCCAATTGAACTGGACTAATCCCCATATGGATCCGTCAACACACATCCTCTGCCCTGTTTTGCAGAAACTCAAGCTTGGATTTATGCTGCAGATCATCCTGTAAATACACATCAGATTTGCCATAGGCATAGCCTAGCCCTGTATTTGTAGTGTGTGTACATGGCAACAATTAAAACCAGAAGTTTACATACATTATATAAAAGACACATATGCATGTTTTTCTCACTATCTGACATGAGGTCAGAATAAACCTTACCTGTTTTAGGTCAGTTTGGATTACCACAATTATTTAAATTTGCCAAATGCCAAAATACAGAGTGAGAGGATTTTAAAAGGCATTTTTATTATTTTATGCAGTCAAACGTTTATATACACTAGGATTTCTATGCCTTTAAACAATTTGGGACAGCCCATATAATGATGTCATGTCTTGGAAGCTTCTGATTTTATTGTTTATTGGCAACATATGAGTTAGAGACACACGTGTGGATGTATTTAAATCAACACCAGAAACACACTGCTTCTGTGTGTAACATCATGGGAAAGACTAAAGAAATCAGTCAAGGTATCAGGAAGAGAATTGTGGACTTGAACAAGTCTTGATCATTCATGGGTGCAATTTCCAGATACCTGAAGGTGCCTTGTTCATCTGTACAAACAATTACATGCAAGTACAAACAAGATAGGAATGTACAGCCATCAAAGCACTCAGGATGGAGATGGGTTCTGTGTCTCAGAGATGAGATGCTGGCAGAAGCTGGTACGATTGTGTCATTATCCAGAGTGAAACGAGTACTGTATCAAGATGGGCTGAACGGCCACTCTTCCAGGAAAAAGCCATTACTCCAAAAGAAACATATAAAAGCCAGATTAATGTTTGCAAATGCACACAGGAACAAAGACCTACATTTTTGGAGACATGTCCTGTTGTCTGACAAAACTAAATTTTAACTGTTTGGTCATTGTGACCATTGTTACGTTTGATGGAAAAAGGGAGAAGCTTGGAAGCCTAAGAACACCATTATGTTGTGGGGTTATTTTGCTGCAGGAGAGACTCGTGCACTTTACAAAATAGATGGCAACATGAGGAAAGAAGATTATGTGGCAATACTGAAGCAACATCTTAAGAAATCAGCCAGGAAGTTAAAGCTTGGTCAGAAATGGGTCTTCCAAATAGACATTGACCCAAAGCATACTGCCAAATTGGTTACAAAGTGGCTTAAGGATAACCAAGTCAATGTTTTGGAATGGCCATCACAAAGCCCTGATCTCAATCCTATTGAAAATTTATGGGCAAAGCTGAAAAGGCAGGTGCGAGCTAGGCGATCTACAAACATGGCTCAGTTACACCAGTTCTGTCAGGAAGAATGGGCCAAAATTCCTACCAACTATTGTTAGGAGCCTGTGGAAGAATATCCAAAACATTTGACCCAAGTCATACAGTTTAAGAACAATGCTACCAAAAGCCGAATGTATGTAACCTTTTGACTTTGCAAAAATTAATAAAAATTCTCTCTCTCTCATTATTCTGGCAATTGGAAAATACAAATAATTTTGGTAATCCTAATTGACCTAAAACAGGTAAGGTTTAATCTGATTTCATGTCAGATAGTGAGGAAAACATACATATGTGTCTTTTCATATAGTGCATGTAAACTTCTGGTTTAAACTGTATCTATCTGCTTTTATTTTCTTTGATAAATTTTTTATGTGTTTGTAAACTAGTGTATGTAAACTCCTGGTTTCAATAATATCTCTATGCTTTTATGTTCTTTGATACATTTTTTAAATGTTTGTTCATACTAGACTTTTAACAGCTTGGTAAATGCCTTCTATCTTGTTACAAAGAATTGTGTATTTCTTTTCTGTTACATAGATAGAATCAATCAATGTAAAGCCCAGGATTTAGGTAACCAGAAAAATTTTAGAAACAGTGATCTCAAAGAAGCCTTTATAAGCCCTCCTGTTGTGAATTGGGACACAGTGCTTATACTGAATTTTTCGAAGCTCTCACAATTGGTTTACCGGTGATGTTTTTTACTTTCCTAAAGGGGGGGCAATTTTTTGGCAAAAACCTAGCTTTAGGGGTTTTTTCTGAAAAATTTATTTTGGGTTTTCTTTTGAAGTTTGTTTTTTGATTGATTTAAAAGCCACTCAGATCCAGCACTTAAATAGATGATTGTACAGTTGAAGCCTCTAGAAACTTTCAAAATAATAAAAAAACAACTGGCACATTACAGTTTTCCAAAAAAGCAAAAAATACCTTAATCTTTCTGTTGTGACGTTACTGACTTCAACTGTAGTTCATTTAGTAATATGAAAAAAAAAAAATTTCCTTTCTTTAGCACACTGAAAGTTCTGTTTTAGGGATACTGCTTACCAGTGGTGGGGTGAACAATTTATATGATTCAGTTCTGTTATCGCTTATACCATCTCAACCTCTTCGGGGGGGTTTCCCAAAAAACCAAATAAAAATCATTTTTAAAATTTAAAAGGGGATGTTCTTTCAAAGCCATGTTCATTTTTTCAAGGACTATATGAAATTAAAGGGGGGCTCTGATTGGTTGTTATGGACAACAATAAAGTCTTCACCTAGACATTTTTCATACAGGGGCCCAAAAATCTAAAAAAAAATATGACCCTGAGAAAAAACTCTGTCATGGATGCCCCTGTGACCCTCGCCCGGGTCGGGGGCCACCGTGTCTGACCCCGGTGGCGCCCCGTCCCTCAGTCGAGTCGGGGGTCATCCCCCCCCGGGGTGCTAAGCCCCCATTCCCCCCCGGCCACGCTACGCCCTTTGGGTCTCTGTCCCGCGGCGCGGCGGCCCGCCCCCTGGGCGCCCCGGCATTTTGGAGATTTAAAGGGACAGTGAACCGGTAATTGGCCTTTTACCGGACACTCTCCTATTTATAACGGCCCTTTCCTGACAGCATTGCCGGATATTTAGTGCTCTTTTTGCCTACGAGAAAGCTTTCCCAGAATTTTGTTTTTTCTCCCGGTCCCCGAACCCGCTTGCTTACTTTTACTGACCCGAATAGAGTGGGCGAATGATTCTAGGAAAGGGGAATTCGTTTAAATTTTTTAGGAAAATTCGGTTTGAACAATCAATTTTGGGGGACTTCGGGTAACGAATGTGTTTTTTCATTGATAAAAGGCTGCGAGCACATGGCGCTACATGGGGCAAGCCTCGGGGGGAAGAAGGACATACCCTGCAACATGTGCAGGAGAAGCCAATAAAGGCCCGGGCGGGTTTCTGTGAGTCACCGCACTAAAAGTCCGGCGCGACGCGGGGAGCTCACACCCCCTCACTGTACTAATAGGGAAGGTGCTGCCGCGGCGATTGTATGAAGAATTGATTTTTATACAGCGTTTTTTTGTGGGGGGGTCCATTGTCCGAGACTGCTTCTCTTAACGTTCTTTTTCTGTTTTTTTTGGGGTATTGGATCTGAAACCCAGTGTGCGTCCATCAACTGCATAACATTTAAATCCTTCTGCTCACAGCACATTTAAATCCAAGGGGGATCTAAAAACCAGTTCCTGTTGTTTCATTTTTAAAAAAAAACGCGTTTTTTCAATACAAAATACCACTTCATTTTGGCGCTCAAATTTTTTGGGGCCCAATTTCATCCGGGGTTAATTAAGCGTTGATTCAGCTGTAGGGACTCCCAAAAACCGCATTTTCAACGCCAAAAAATAACATTTTTCCTGTACAAATTCCAGCGAAGGTTAATTTCAATTTTTTTATCGCTTGTTGTGTGGGGGTAAAAAAAAAACGCCATTGTAAAACGCTACAAAGACAGTTTTGGTGGCTCAATTATTTGGGGCAATTATATCCAGGGGTTAATTAAGGTTTTTTTTCAGCTGTGGGACCCAAAAAACCGTCTTTTCAACGCCAAAAAAATTACATTTATCAGTAGCATAATTTTACAAGCAAAAATTAATTACAATTTTATCTCTGTTGTGTGGCGTAAAAAACACCGCAATGTAAACGCCCACAAAAACTATAGTTTTGGGTCTCAATTCTTGGTGCAATTTACATCCAGGGGTTAATTAAAGGGTTTTTTTTTTTTCAGCTGTGGGATCCCAAGAAACCATCATTTTCAACGCCAAAAAATATACATTTTTTCCTGTACATAATTCACAACAAAGGTTAATTACAATTTTTATCTTTTTGTTGGCGAAAAAAAAACCGCATTGTAACACGCTACAAAGCTCTAGTTTGTGGTGGGTCAATTTTTGGCGAAATTTTCCCTCCAGGGGGTTTAATTAAAAACGTTGTTTTTCAGCTGTGGTGATCCCCGGAAACGTCATTTTCACCGCCAAAATTAACTTTTTTCCTGTAGCCAAAAACACAAACAAAAATTAATTACAATTTACCTTTTTTGTGGGCGAAAAAAACACCCCCATTGTAAAAACGCTACAAACTACTAAATTTTTTTGGGCTCAATTCTTTGGCCAATTTAATCCAGGGGGTTAATTTAACATTGTTTTTTTAGCGTGGGATCCCAAAAAACCGCATTTTCAACGCCAAAATAAACATTTTTCCCGACATAAATTTACAACGAAGGGTTTAATTACAATTTTTTTTCCCTTTTTGTGAGCGTAAAAAAAAGCCATTTTAAACCTACAAACCAGTTTTTGGTGGCCAATTGTTTTGGGGGAAATTTAAACCAGGGGTTAATTAAGCGTTGTTTTTCGCGTGGTGATCCCCCAAAAACCCTCATTTTCAAACCCCAAAATAAATCATTTTTATAGCATAATTCACAAAAAAAGGTTTAAATTTCAATTTTATCTCTTTTTGTGTGCGTAAAAAACCCCATTGTAACACGCACAAAGCTACTATTTGTGGGGCTCAATTCTTTTGGGGCAATTTACACCAGGGGGTTAAAAAAAGCATTGTTTTTCGCTGTGGTGATCCCAAGAAACCGTCATTTTCAACCAAAAATAAACATTTTTCCTTACCTAAACACAAGCGAGGTTAATTACAATTTTTTCCTTGTTTTGTGGCGAAAAAACACCGCATTGTAACCGCACAAAACTAGTTTTTGGTGGCTCAATTCTTGGCGCAGTTTACATCCAGGGTTAAATTTAAAAAATTGCGCAGTTGTATCAGTAAAAAAAACTTTTTTTTCACCACCCCAGAAGAAATTCTGCAGCTAAATTTATTCCAAGGTTTAAATTAAGCCTGTTTGTGCTTTTAATTCGGGAAAAAACCAATTTTAAATGGGACATACAAGTCAATTTTTTTTCCTGCCCATTTGTGGGGCGCAATTTTTATCCCAAAGGGTTACCCAAACTTTTTACTGGGTTTATTTGGCGTCAAATACAGCTGTGTATTTTTCATATAAGATATCTTATCAAAAATGTCTGTCATTTTAAACAAACGTATGTCAACAGAGGGTGGAGGGTCTTCACCTGCGAGTTGGAGGGCACAAACATTCCAGGCCCCGGTCGCAGCACAGAAAGGGACGAGCAGCAGGGGGCACTCGGTGCGCCCCAACCCGCTGTCATCTAGCAGCCGTTGTTGTTTTAGAAAACCCCAAGTTCTTGATTGGTTACAGGTCATCAAAATTCCCCCAATGAAATCTACAACCCCAGCCAAGAGTCGGGGGGAACGTCAACACAACCCTTGTGGGATGGCCCGGGGGCGGGTGCGGGCCCTCACCTTCCTCAAACCCCCCTCTTCCCATCCCGGGTTTCCCTGCCAGAGATCTACTATGTGGTCTGGGGTCAGCGCCACTTATACAGGTGAACAATTTGAGGGGGGGCAGTCAGCAGCTATTGGCAGCGAAAAAGGGGCAATATCCCCCGCTTCTTGCATTTGGCGGCAAAGAAGATGTGGAGAGTGGCATGGGAGGTCATGTTGTGAGGGGGGGCCTTGCATACCAAGACCGGTGATGGGAAAAGCAGTGACAATAAAAAACATAAGATGATGAGTAAACCGACCGCCTTGGGAGCCGGGGTTGAGGCAAGGGGCTTTATCATCATCAGGGGAAAAGGGGGCAGCTGCGCTCAGGCAGGGCGCAAACCACAAGTGGGTTTGTGTGTCAAAGGGGGAGGCATGTGAGGGCGGGGGCCAAGCGGCCCGGGGGAAAAAAACCCCCTTCGCAGGTCCAAAAAAGAGCGGCACAGGGGCCAGCGAGGCACGGCGGCAGTATCACTCAGTGGGGGGCTTGGGGGAAAATCCGATACCGGGGGGGGCATTTTTTGCTAAACACCGGGGGCAAAATTGGTATATTAGAATCGTAAGCAAAAGTGAAGGTGGCCAGGGACTAAATTGGCACCCCGGGCCCGCGTCAAAAACCTCGGGGCACCATCCGGTGGCCGGGAGAAACGTAGCTCAGATTGGTGGGCCATCCTGCCGCCCAGCAACACAGACAGCGCCCTGGCACGCATGCCATGCAGCCAGTCAAACCCCCCCTTTTCAAAGGAAGCTGTTTCCTTTACATCATCCCCGGCCGATGCTCCTCCCTTGTACCATGGCGCCCGCGCGTTCATGGGCGATTTCAAAGAGACAAAAAAGCGTCCAACCATCCTAAGGGGCAGCACACCGTGCCCTGTTTGAAGTTTTTGGTACTGCATCCCCCCTTTCCCAAATTGGGACTCTGCAAGTTCAGAGAACAATGGCTTTTGCCCAGCCGAGATGGGGAGTTCCAAGCCGAATTTCTTTTCCAAAAAGGCAGAAAACCGCACTTCATAAATATGTAGAAAAAGGTGGGGCCCGTCCCTTGAGCCCTTTTCGTTTGTTCAAGGTGCACGGGAGCGCGGACGTCTGGAGCTGAAAATACGGTTTGGGCCTGTACATGTCCTTTAAAAAAGGCCCCCTGGGGAATGGCTTCTGGCCCAGGCACAACCAAAAATTTGGACAGGGGGACGCCCTTTCCCCCCCCCCTTCCGTTTCAAATGCGGCTTTTCCGCCCAATGTCCGCCCCTCCCCACCTCCACCTCCACAGGGAAATGCTCCATCATACCACATTGTAGGGGACAGCGGGGTCACCCGTTTTACCCTGGCTTCCTCGGCGAAAAGAAGTCACACAGGGAGTGAACTGCTCCGCTCATGCAGCAAGAAATCGATGTGTGGCTTTCTCCGCGCCAACTGCAAATCGGAACCATGGTGACAGGACAAAGGAGGAACATGTGTGTCCGCGCCTGCACCGAGGAGGAGATGGTTCCCATGCGCCCTGCATGGCGCAGCTGTTTTCAATCTGATGTGAAAAGGTTCCTCGAAGTCTTCCACCGATCTTTCAGAACATTCTGAAAATTGGTGGCCAGGAAACTGTGCATGCACATATATATCCAGTCGTAACAAAGCACAGGAACACCCTCCTCGAGTTGCAGCGGCCAAACGGTCCTCCCCCAACACACTCTGATATGCTATCTTTCCACCCATGGAATCCAGCCTGCACAGTATGGACCGACTGTATGAACAGGAGAACAGTCCATTTACGATGTTTTAGATGATCCAGGTCAGACAGCAGATACTCCCCTATGTAACTTTGATGTCAGCCATGGCACTCTTGCGTGAGACACCTGCCGTTTGTAGAGAGGCCATTCAGGAGGCGCGTTATTTGTCAAGTCGCCAGGACTACGGATGAAAAACGTCATTCCACTGCATTCATGTCCTGGAACAGATGCTGAAAATTCTGTCTGGGCAGGGGACTGGAGACGTGGCGACTACATCTCGCGGCCACATGTGAGTTCCGGTGGGTGACTTGAAAATGGTGAGGAGGATGAGGAAGTACATTGGAGCAGAAGCATTGTCTGGTGAAATGAGTGAGATTTGTCTACCCAGTGACAAGAGAGAGGAGCAGCTGGAGGAGCTAGATGGAGATGAGGAAGACAGGCAGATAGACCCTGCAAGCACTGTGGCAGTACACAGTGGAGATGGTTTCAGGGAGCCCCTCGGAAGTCATCGTTGTTCAGATGGCCCGCCGCAACTGCAGATTGCCTGGCAAGTGAACAACCAATAGTCAGCAATCCGCAGAGGGATGACTTCTGGTCTCTCCACCTATTGGACCTCGCTACCGGTCCAAAATGGGAGCCTTTTTCCCAGCTATTGAGAGGGGAGTACAAACTCAAATACTATAGGGACATCCTCCGTAGACAGTTGGGCCGCTGCCATCTGGTGCGGCATCGTCCCTCCCTCCAGACAGGACTGACCTGGGTTCTTCAGCGCCACGTACTACTGCCAGCGGCCTGCCGGGGAAAGGTGGGGGGGGGGGGGGGAATGTCGGAGCAGTACCAGCTCCAACACCGCAACCATAAGTCTGGGAGTCACTTATGACAGCTTCCTTCACCTGCCTAAGTGAGGAGGGCAGTCCGGCAGCAGCAGCAGCAGAACCTGAGCAGACCCTGAACCAAACAGTGGTGTGCGCTACTTGAAAGCACTCTGCCAGTTTGCAAAACTGGATGTGTGCCGCAACTTTGCCGAGTTGCAGTAGGAGAAAGCAGTTCCTGCCCGGCCAGTATTGTGGCATCAGAGTCAGGGGTGTTCAGTGCGCGCGGGGGCCATCGTTACCCAAGGAGAACCCGCTTGTCCCACGGGAAATGTGGACGACTGACCTTTGTCAAGATAATCAAGGCGTGGATCGCCAGGATTTCCAACACACCAATGCCTTAGGCGTCTAAACTACATCAGCCATGATGCCTCAGACCCAAAATTGTCGAAAATGAGTCTCGTGGTTCAAACCTAACCTGCCTCAGCCACAATCCTGATGCCGCCACCCACCTGATGCCACACATCTGCTGACAGTTTCCTCCATACTGCCACAACCTCTTTACCAGGGACTGTAATGCCACCCACCTCCACACTCTGACATTTGCCACTGTCTTACCTCAAGCTGCTGCTGTGGTGCTGCCGTTGACATCCACACAGTGTCATTGTGACCACCACTGACCTCATGCTGTGCTCCTGGCCGCCGTCACCTCCACTCTCTGTCATTGTCCACTCTGAGGGCCTATTCCTGTTTTTGCCACCTCCAAGAATGACATTGTGCCACTGTCTGACCTCATGCTGCTGCTGTGGCTGCTGCCTGGTGACTCCTACACACTCTGCATTGTGCCACTGTCTGACCTCCATCAGCAGCATGCTCTGGCTGGCTGCCAGTTGACCTACACACTGTGTCATGTCCCCACTGCCGTTGGAGGCCTACTCCTGTTTTTTGCCTCCTCCAGAATGTCATTTGTGCACTGTCCGGAACTCATGCTGCAGCTAGTGGCTGTGCTGCCGTGACCTACACACTGTGACCATTGTGGTCCACTGTCTGGCCTCCATGCTGCTAGCTGTGGCTGCTGCCGTGACGCTACACAAGTCATTGAGCCACTGTCTGAACCTCAACTGCGGCTGTGGCTGCTGCCGTAACCTACACACTCTTCATTGTTGCCACTGTCTGACCTCATTCTGCTGCGTGGCTGCATCCCTAACTATCCACACTTGTCATTGTGCCACTGTCTGACTTCATGCTGCTGCTCGTGCGCTGCCTGCCGTGACCTACACACTGTGTCATTGTCCCACTCTGTGGCCTAACACCTATTTTTGCCACCTCCAGAATGTCATTGTGCACTCTCTGACCTCATGCTGCTGTGGCTGCCGCCCGTCACCTCCACACACTGTCACTGATGTTGCTACCAGAGCCTCAGCTTTGTTTTTTCCAGCTGTCCCAACCGCCTACGCAACCCAGCTCCGCATGACTTTATCAACAGCAACATTCCCCCTTCAGTTTTTTGGTCAGTTTGCCCACTTAAGTGCCTATGGAATTTAGAGTGATGCGTTTCTTAGAGCGGCGGCAGTCATGTGCTGTCATACTAAAACAAAACATTGCATGAAGACCAAACCAAGTCCCTCTGCATATTTAAAAGCATGGCAACAACGTTCTACAGGCAACCCTGCAGGCTCTGAGCAAGCCTGAAAATAGCTGTTTTTTAACGTGATATCTTGCCGAAGTATTCGGGACGAAGTTATTTTTTTGCCGAGAAATTCGGGGCGGGAAGGGAGGGGGGGGGGGGGGGGGAAAAAAACAAAAGAAAAGTGAACGAAACAAATTTCGGGAAATTCGCCCATCTCTAACCACGAATCTCTGCCTGCCGATTCCGTACCTCGCCTACCCTTGGCCGCCACTGCAAGCAAGTCCCGCCAGTGGAAGCGAACTGGTAGATTTCCGCCGCAGCAAGTCCATCCCGCTTTGTGGCGGCATCTGGTGATACCATTGAACTACTTTAGATTCCGCTCCCTGGTGTGGGATTCCACTATCGCTTGCTGTGGTCCAGCGGATCCACTACCAGACCGTTACAACATCCATTATTATACAGATAATTTTACTGAACCAAGGGAGCCTGGGAAAGAGTGAGAGATCCTTTTCTAAGATTTCCAGTAAAAGATAAGATTTGATTTATTTAAGGATATGAACCTTCAAAATAAATTATGGCAGATAAACTACCAGTTAAAATAGAAAAAAAAACTTACCTTTATTTAAGATAAGGTTATTTCACCTTAACATTTTGTACAGTGGTCCCTCGACATACAATATTAATAGGTTTCAGTTCGACCGCTGTAAGTTTGACTACTTTAAATTGAAGCTATAACTCTATGTAAAAATAGTAACTGGTTTCAAAGCCTCCAAAATGTCCACCAACATAATACAAAATATAGATTAAAGAAAATGAAGCAGATGACTAATACAGATAAAGTAAGTCCTTACATGTAACAGTCAAAAAGAGTTGGTGGAAACTGGAAATCACTTTCTATTTTGTGGATAGAAGCTCCTTTGGATCATGTATTTTTATATGTGCCAGAAAAGAAAAATGGTGAAACTCACCTGGTGCACAAAGGATCTACTCAACCTGGCACATGTAAAGAGCAGTATAGAACATGTAATACCACACTGTATTGTAAGAGGCACTATTAGACACAGTGTATGTACTTCACTAATACAGGTATATTAAAAGTAAAATGTTCTTGATAATTGGTTGGATAGTCCAGTCAATCACATGTGCTGTAGATTGGCAGTGTGGGACATTAAATATGCGTTCAATATGCAATGTCCGAGAAAATACCATTGTATATTCAAAAATTGTAACCCGAGGGACCACCGTGTAACAGGAGGATTTGCATTTATCGTTTCTTATAAAAGTTGAGCTTTACTGTAGTCTTCATGAAGATTTTAATGGTTACAGGAAAAATAATATAGATTGCAGCAGAAAGAGAAAGTGTTACGTTGAGTGTCTATAATCCTTTCCTTGGCCTCTATGTGAATTGCCATGAGTTTTAATCAGTACTGTGATGTCATTCTCAGTGATTACATCATCTTTGGGGTTGGGTAACCGTAGGAGCTACCAGATCAGCCCTGTAGCCAGTACTGGGAGCTGTATTTCCCATGTAAGTGGGGCCAATCAATCAGCCCCTTTTTCTAGGCAAGCCAGCAAAAAAATAAAAAAAATAAAAAATAAAAGGCAATAACATGTAATTCTAAAACGAGAATTCAAATTTTTACATGAAAGTATGGTCTCCTGTCTAGGCCATACAAATCTAAATTAATGTTACATTACCTTAAATTCTCATTCATAACAACAAAAGGACCTGTAATAATGTCTGTCTGACCTGGAGACAGTTTCGGATTTACCACAGGGGTACAGGGGAATCCCTTGGTGGGTCCCTGAGCATGTTAGACTTGGAGTTTCCCTTAAACTGCATATACTTTCTCGGGGAAGGAGGAGACAAACATCAAGAGGCAGAGTACAAGGACCATGTACAGTAGCTGTAGGCCGACTGGTGGGCCCCAGAATCAACTCCACAGGTAATAATATTATTGTAATTTTGAATGCTTTTCTAACTCATTGCATTAATTAATTAACTTTTAAATATCTCAGAAACTAGAGCCAATCTGGCAAAACCGATGGTATATTCTTAATCAGCAGCATAAACTTAATATAAAACCATTCAGATGTCGTTGGCCCCAAAATCACTGTATATCAGTGTTACGGATATGGTTGGATAAGAAACATTACCTATTTTTTGACATAGCCCTTTAGTAATTCTCTGGCCCACAGGTAATAAAAGATACAAATCTACCACACTTTATACACTATGCTATATCTACTGCATGACCTGAGAGGGTGTTGCATTACTCATGGATTCAGGCTCTAGGTAGGAGAGCTAAGGTGCCTGGGCTACCTGTAGGAAGTCTTGTCCTTGCAGTCGTATCCAAGCCTTCAAACATGACTGGGGATTTAAAGTGGAGGCTAGGGTGGACAAAAAAGAAAAAAAAAAGATGCTTACCTGTTCCCTGCTCCTGGTTGTCCACTCCACTTTACAATTACAAGATCTCATCCTGACACGCAGACGAGGCTCACACACTATTGTTAGTGAGGTAGGTATCTTTTTTTATTTTCTTTTTTGTCCACTCTAGCCCTATTTACATATAATTTTTTCAAAAGGACCACCCCTTTAAGTTAAACCAGAACTTTTCTATAAGGAGAAGTTTCCTATGTACAGACAGCTGTTTGCTACTTATCAGTGCAGAACAGGTTAGCTGGCTGGACCTCATCCTACTTAGAGCTTTAAAAGTTCAGATGTGAGGCTTTTTCCTACAGAGGAGCTATAAGCTTGGCTTAAATCATTCATCAGTCATTTTTTTATGTTCCTTAAAGGGTCGGATATGCCTGCAATAAATGCTGCTTAATATCAAAATGGAGATATGCGCATTATGTGGGAAAATTGACACTTGACATCAAGTTGATTCAGACACAAAATTCTTTATTTTGATTAACACATACAAGTTTTTTACAGGTGGGTTGGCGGTGTGATAACATTAACATCATCATCACATTTTTATTTACAATTTGCAATACCATTGGTTAGTTTAATCATACAATACAATCTACTACCTACAATAAACATTCTCAATGTTACAGTCAGCAGCACTTTAAATTTGTTTTGTTTGATCTAGCAAATGATTTGGATTTCTATAATCACACCCAGATAATATACAGACATTCATCATTTAAGTATTTAAAACAAGAAAAGCAACTTATCTAACCATTGTTTTTATTATTTAAGTACTAAGAAAACAGGTTGCTTTTTTAACGGGGTGGCTAAAGAATTTCATGGATTCTTGGAATTAAGCAATGGAAAATTACATCTCAGTCACCATACATATATAAACAAATGTGTACCATCAGCAATCAGAAACCAGAGGAACAAAAACCAACCAATAAGAGAATTGGTGGGCTACATATTTCAGATAATCAATAACAATAATGAATAAATTCCTCTTGCGTCTGATGGAAATGATAAACACTTTCATTTAAGACTGAAGAACTAATTAAATCATTTAATCCTTGTCTCTGGTACTAATGGGTCTCTGTATAATTTTACTAACACCTGAGACCTTAAGGGACACATGTATGAAAACTGTCTTGGTCTAAGACTTTCCCCATTCATTTCAATAGTCCAGCTTATGAAAAAATGAAAGGGGCACTCTGATTGGTGCTATGTGCAACAAGAAAAGTCTTAGACCAAACCAGTTTTCATACATGTCCCCCTAAGTCTCTTCCCTAGAACATATTTTCATATATCACAGTGAGAGTTGCATGGCCTATAAGTCTCCCTACACCTGTATGGTTCTATCCTCAAGTAGAAACTTTACTCCTTTAGAGTCAGGGATTCAGAGAACAGCAAAAATGAATCCTTGTGTCAAATAATAGGTGCTAGGTATAACACAATTTATATTTTTTAGAGTGTTTTTAATTAACCAATGTTTCAAGAATTGATTTTCATCTCATAACTTAAAACTGATTCAATGTTAAAACTGTATTTTACTAAAGAAAGTTTCTGCTATTTTATCACCTTCATTGTACAACAGAGAAGCGATTGAAAAATAATGGCTTCTCCTGAGACATCAGTTCACTGGTTTGATGTTCATACCTCTTAATACCTGACATAGAAAACCATCTTAGTGAAAAACATGGCACTTGTTTTGTATGCCTTTACTCAGCAACTTAAAGCATATCTCCAGTTAAAGTATGAAAATGTTATTTCATTGCAGTTAACGCCAGTCAATCACTACCCTCAGTTATATTCACATATTCCCTAGAAGCCGAGCTCGACGTTTCTGTTTGGCAGCATGCTTACACTAGAGAGACGGTTTAGTTATTATTGAATTTCTTTCTCAGCTAACAAAATAGTTGCTCTGCAGCGTAAGGAAATGTTCTTATGACTAATTGGTTCTGTGGGAACACTATTTTAAAAGTTTTGAAAACAAATTCACTGGTGACTACTTTTTTCACCTCCATGTGATAGGTATACACAAATACATATAGGTGCTCCTCTAAATGTACTATTCTTGAAAAGTCTTTAAACACTGAAAAAAATGTTTCAAGCCAATTTACTGCCTTTTTTTACAAACATTTTTTTGTGCCCATTCATTTTGGTAAGCATTTAAAAATGCATCTTTTTTGCCATTTTTCAGATTCAATGAAGCATCCTATAGAAATATCAAACACTAGAAAAGTTTTCATACTGAGAACTAAATAGCCATTAAAACTGATGGAAAAAGCGCTGCAAATCACTATGTGTAAATCCAGTCTAAAGCTGGTGTCACACTTTGCAAAAATGCATGCATCTATTCAAACTGCAGCAGCCATAGTAAAACTATATAACACAGATTATAGATAACTAAGGATAAAAAAAAGCATAAAAAAATGCATGCAATCTTTATAAAAACAAAAAAACTAAAAAACCCCAACACATAAAATGTTTGCATTGTGTTTTTTAGTCAAAAGCAACATGAAAAATCTAAGTGTGAAGGGGGCCATTAGTCCTCAGAAATAAGTGTATTTTGACTATCTTTCTGGCAGGATAAAATAGTAATATAGGGCGACATGTATGAATCTTGCCACGTCGGAGCGCATGTTTCCGCCAGTTTTCCGTCGAAATTTGCGCCCATGTTATGTCGGGTGCCTGAGGTGCGCTCATACATGCGTGTAAAGTCCGCCGCCGCCTCGTCAGTGTCTGAGGCGCAGTGCGGTACTTCACCTATAGACTTACGCCGCCCCAAAGTAGTTCCGCTCATACATGCCGTGTAAAGGTCCGCCGCTCCTCGCCAAGTGTGGGGCGGCAGTGCGGGACATAGGCGCAGTGCGGGACAGCGCCTAATATTTGCCGTCCGAGATGTACGCTCATGACATGTGGGGGAAAAGTTCACCCGCGGCCTCGCATGTGTAGGCGCAGTGCGGGACTTAGGTCGCATTGCGGGACTGCGCCTATCCCTGTATTCCGATTTCAAAACAGGCTGAAAACAGTGAGGAAAACATTAAAAGATGTTCCGGTGGCATGGAGTATGAAAAAAAAAAAATCGCTTTTATTAGGTGAAAAAAACATTCTCTGAAAAAGAGCTCAAACCTACAAAAAAAATACATAAATAAAATCACTTTCCAAAAATCAAGAACGGCGCTACATCGGAATTTGTGATATTGAAAATTGCCGGGAAAATACCGTAATTCAAATTCAGTAAGCTATTCTCATTTGACGCAGAAACTAGCCCATCCAGAATAGGAGCGACAGTGAAACCATTATAACCTATGAGAAGTATTGACCAATCAAGAGGCTGGTACAGTTCAAACACAGTAAAATGCAGAAAAGAGCTGACTGTGTTGAGCTAGCGGGTGCTGGCAATCCTGGACAATTCAGTATAGGGAAAGCGCCAGGGACATCCTTATAACCTATAAGAATATTGACCAATCAAATTAAAAGGCGGGACTGTCAAAATACAAAAAAAGGCAGAAAAGAGCTAAATGTTGAGCTAGCTGGGTCCTTGGCTATCAGGCCAATCAAAGCGCGAGCTACTCCTGTCCATTGGTTAGTCCAATGGAGAGATGGGGGCAATGAAATCTCGTCTCTCTGCGCCGTGCGGCATGGAGTATTAGTAAATAAATCGTTTTTATTAAGTGTAAAATATCTGAAAAAGAGCTAAAACCTTCTATAAACTGTGACGCCTCACTTACCCCCGGACCCCCAAATTTTTGGCCCCGCCTGGGGGTATGTAGCTCTCGGTTTTCGCCGTCTTTCTTTAAAAACCAATGAAAGGACCCGGGCTTTTTTTAAAATCGGCCTAGCCAGTTTTAAAATTCAGGCCCCAGTCAACATAACTGACAAAAAAACCCAATAAAATCCTGGGCCGTCTGGCCACAAAACTAAACAAGAGCTCCCTCCCCACATTTGCCCGGGACCAATTTCCAGTTTTTCCCAATCTGCCCCCAGTACAGTAACGTTTTCCCTCCAGCCCCGGGGGCCAGAGCCTCTCCCCCGGCTCCTCGCTGCTTTTTCCAGCTAGCAGACCAGGGCCCCCTGAACAACTAAAGGGCCCCGGGGCTTTTTATATGATGCCCAAACCCTATCCAAAACCGGGCCTGGAACAGGGGAGAGTAAACCCCCCCCCAACGAAATTGTCAACCCCCAATAAGACCCAACCCCAGGAAACGGCTGAAAAGCCAAACAACTCCTATAAGTTTCCCAAACCACCTAGAGGGGGCTGACAAAACATACAGGGGCCCCTTATCCCCCCCAAAGGGCCAGGTAATCCTTGGTGGCATGTTGTATAACCACCGGGAAATATCCCCCATCAAAGGTGGCAGCAACCGCAACTACATGTACCCGGGTTTCTTTTCCACATACCCCCCCCCTCTAAATAAGGCCGTGGGTCTTTTTCACCTTGCCACAACCCCCCCCGGGGGTAAAAGCTTTCCCAAGGGGGAAACCCAAATCTCACCCAGCGATTTTGGGGCCTTTTTTCCCCGGGGGGAACTCGCCCTTTTTCCCCTGGGGAAAACCCCTTTTTTCCTTTTCCCTGTTCCATAACCCCATGGACCTAAACCTGTTTTTGGGGCGGGACGCACAGGGGAAAATCCAACATTCCCCTTCTATTTTTTCCCCCTTAGAACCCTGTTGCTACGGGCACACCCCCTCAACATCCGGGGGAAAGGGGAGACTACATGCCCTAAAAACAGTTTCAGCCGTGGCTCATCCCAAATCCCGCCCCACCCAAAAACGGCAAAAAGCCCGGTTTCCCTGCCACTTACTACAGGGGGCCTGACAATGTACGCCTACTGAAAAGGATTTCACCCCCCTTCCGCCGCATGCTAAAATTTCCCCCGGAGAAACTCCAAATAACCCCCAACCCCAGCACATCCCCCCTTATACCTCCCCATACAAAAGAGTTTTTTGGGGCATTGGGCCCACTGCGCATGTCTTCACAAATTTTCGGGTCTCCTATAAGCAACAGGCCCCGGGTTATCCCCGCAACCCCCAATTACCCAGCACGGAAGCAATGAAAGCCCCTCTCAGAGTTGCAAACCACCAGGGCCCCAAGGGGCGCACCTGAGCTAAAACCTACTGCCTTTTGGGCCCGGGCGGATCAAAATACAGCCTAAAAATTTCTCTAAAACCCTAAAGCTCCGCCTTTTGTCTCCTAGCGGCCCCCTTTTTTTCCTCCCGGGGGGAATCCGGTCTAACCTCCCTGACCCCTCAGTGAATACCTCCACTGCAGTAGGACCGACTGTGACACAATGTACCACTGTGTCCCCCCTTAACCTGAAGGTAAGGGGCCCCCGGGGTTTTTCCCCAAAACAATCCCCAACATCAAGGAAACCCGGGCCGATGACCTCACCTCCTTCCCCAGGGGGGTTTTTCCCAAATGTCGTGGACCCCGCTTCCTCCATACAAAATGACTTACCAGTGGGAAGACCACAGTCACGGTCGTTCGCCCCTTTCCTGCTTTTCCCTTGAAATGATTACCGGTTCCCTGGGCTCACCTGAGCTTTGCAGCCCAGGGAACAGGTGTTTGACTTGGGGGTGCCCACTTGAGGGGGGCTTAAAAATGGCACTACAGGGGCCACCAACAATGTATATTCTGAAATCCCAAACCTCCCCAGTGACAGGGACCCTTCCCGGGTTAAACCCCCCCTCACTAGCCTTTTCCTAGCAGCGACACTCGGGCATCAATGGGGGGAGATGTTTTTTTTCCATCTCCTAAAACCCATCTCTAAGGTAAACTCTCCCCCCCCTTCAACCCTGGGACACCCCCACATTTTGCTCCCCATCAAATTCAGACACTGGCTGGGGGAAATGGCAACACTTTTAATAACTGGGACATCATAAAACCCCCCGGGCAAATTATCTTATAGTTCTCCCCCTCACAAACCCCACTCTGGCCGGGTTAAACTTTGGGCAACCCACCCCTTTTTTAAGCCCTTCCGTGGTTTCCAGGGGATATCTTGCAAAAAAATTTTATCCCTCGCCTTCCCCCCCAAAACCCCGGACAAAACCTCGGAGATACTTTAAAAATGTTTTTTCCATAACCTGTAAGGAAAAATGAAACAGCTGCCTCGGATCCAGGCTTTTTAAACCATCGGGGGATTTAAACCGCCCCACCTGCCTCCACTGGGGTTCCCAAGCCTCCACCCTTTCCCTGGGGTCCCAGCCTCACCCTTCCTTTAAACTGGCAGTCTTTGTGATCATGGCAAAAAAAAGCACGGGAAAACAGCAACCATTGAGGCCAGTGAAATCCGAAGTACTACAAAATCTCAGCATACTTTTCTCTACCGGGACCCTGAGGCCCTTCATGCAGGCATATACTTCAAAATTCTGGACACACCCTCATTAAACTATCCCCTCACACTTTTGTGGGAGACGAATCATTCCCGGGGACCCCAGTTTCCCCTTTCAGGCGCAGACTGAAACGGGAAAAGCTCCTCTCCAACAGCAGTCAAAACAAAACGGGGGCCCACCCAATTTCCCTGACCCCCGCATTCCCGCACTTGCAGGCTTTTAATCGGTACACACAGCGCGCTGGGGTCACTGGCAGACACTTCACACAAACCTTTCAGGGCCCGCACTTCCCCATCCATTTTTACAGCAGAAGGTGGGGGGGGAAGGGGGGTACCATGTTGCCAGGGGCAACCACATCAACTCCTCCGGAGGGCCCGTTTGGGGTATTTCCCCGTCCCCAATTGTCATGCACCCCAGGGGCATACACCTCTTTCTATAGACTCAAACACTTACCCCAAATGGAAGTAGCAGAGGGGTTTTCCCCCCCCCCACAGGCAACACAGCAGGAATGTCCCGGCAAATTCATGAACACAGAGTTCATTAATTCTTCCAGTCCCAAAAAATTGTGGGGCAGGCCCCAGGGAAATCCCCTTTAACCTAACCCAGTCTCTTCTGTCTCCGGCCCAGCACCGGGAAAACTCCCCCAGGGGGGCCCCCTTCCCAGGGAAAAGTCCACTTCCTCTGCCCCACACCCGGCATTGCCCCCGTGCTCAAAATGGGGGGAAATTTTCCTTTGGTTTCCCAAATGCCCCCGGAAATGTAAAATTTTCACAAAACCCTAGGAAATTGGGCAACATCCCACAAAAAGTCTCAAAAAAGCATTGGAACAGTCCCTTTCCGGAGTCTGTCGGTTTCCCCCACGGGGTGCGATGTCCGGGTGGGACCTTAGAGGGCCTTTCCCGGGGGACAATCCCTGTCGACCCACAAATGGGAGACCTCCACCCGAACCCCAAAGCATCCTTGGGCAGTTTTCCTCTGCCCTCCAGATTTACTGGACTCTCAGGGGCACATCCCCGCTCTAGGGGTCCCCCCAGCACAGCTCCTCCCCGCTGGACAATGGGGTTTTTCGGCCTTTTTGAATCTGTTTTCCCCCCGCTTGCCTTGGGAAAGGGCCACCTGGCCCTTTTCGGGCATTGGGGCTTTTGCCGGGTGGGTTATTCCCAAAAAACCCCACCCGCTTAAAATGTCCTCCATGGTCATGGGGAAAACACAACTCTGGGAGCAACACAGTCCTTTAAACAGCACGCTTTACAGTTAGGGCCCCCCCCTTTCAATTTTTGTGCAGTACAACTTTTACCTGTGCCAACCTGCTCAGTCCCTGCCAAATTTTTGCCCACGGCCCTCCTTTCCCCCATATGGGGACGCCTCACTTTCGTCCGGGAAAGCCATCCTTTTACCGCCTGGGGGGATGTGCTCCGGGCGCCCCTCTTTCGGGAGAAACGGTATGGGACTCAGACACCAAAGGGTTTCCCTTTAATCTGGCCCCAAACCCTTTTATCGGCCCCAGTCAACATATCCCCAAAAACAAAAAAAATAAAATCCTAGGGCCCTCTGGCCACTAAATAAACAGAAAAGCTCCCTTTTCAACACGGGGTTGGGGGGGGGGACCAAAAGTCCAGTATTTCAGAACCGCACTCTCCAGTAAAGTAAAAATGGGTTCCCTCCAGCCCCCCGGGGGGCCCCGACCTCCCCCAGCTCCTTTTGCGGGACTTCCCCGCTAGCAGACCACGCCCCCCCGAACAACTGAAGGGCCCCGGGTTTTATTGACCCGAGCCCTTTCCCAAAAAGTGGCCTGGAAATGGGGGGGTAGACACCCCCCCAACGGGATTTTTCTTTCCCCAATAAAGCCAACCCAGGGAAAGGGGAAAAGGCCCCAAAATACTCCTATATATTTCCCAACCACCTAGAGTGGCTGAAAAAAATTTACAGTGGCTTTATCCCACCAACCCCGGGTACCCTTGGGGGAAATGTTTTTTAACCATCGGGTATTTCTCCATTTTGGGGGCAGCAACCGCAACTAAATGAAAGGGGTCTGTCACAAAACAAAAATTCAATAAAATTTCCCTTTAACAAGCGTTTGTGGGCCAAAGACCGGGGTACTAGGAATTGTGATATAGAGAATGCCGGGAAATACAAAAATTAAAAATTTTTTTAAGCTTTCTCATTGGTCGGCAAAAACCCAAACCCAAATCAGAAAGGAGCGAAAAGTGGCCTATTAAAGCTATGGGGGAAGAAAGGGGACCAATCAAATGAAAAGGCGGCCATTTCCCAAAATAAAATTTAAAAAGGCAAAAAAGAGCTGTTTGGGTTGACCAAGGCGGCAGAAGGAACCCCCAAATAATATGTAGTGAATCTATTTTGAATGGAGAAAGAACCGCAAATAGAAGGGGGCCCTAAAAGTTATTACGTCTATGGGAAATTTTTCTAGAAACTGTGATTGGTTGGGGGGGGGAAGGGGGCCCCGGGCCTGTTTGGGCCCAATCAGCGGCTGACTCCCTTTTCTAATAGATTTTTTTGGGGAAAAAGAAATGCGAGCAAGCAGGGTTTGTGATTGGTAAGTTAAAAGAGGCGGGGGTTTTTTTTGGGAAACCAAAGGGGTACCCGAGCGACGCTTTTAAAGGGGTTTTTTCAAATGCAATCTGTAATAAAACTGTACGTCCCCAAATAAAATAAAATAAGATCCAATTGTTGCCGATCTTATTTTAAAATGAAAAATTTAATATGTGGGTAACAAAAAAAAAAATTTTTAAAATTTAAAAAATTCTTTTTTAAATTTCTTTTTTTTTTTAACAATGATCAATAGTATGGGTGTAACGAAAATAAAAAATTAAAAAAAAAATTTTTATTAAATTTAATTTTTTTTTTCCCGGGGTTCTACCACGTTATAGTTGTTATTTTTAAAAAAATGACTGTAGAGCGCTACTTTACGACCCCTTTGATCAGGAGGTCGTGATGAAAAAGGCACCCATACCAAAAAAATTGCAGTCAACAAAGGGGTTTTTCGGCTTTAAAAATATGGCATGGTTTTTCCCACCTTAAAATATGAGATTGGGGCCAACAAGGGTGAAAAGTAGCCCCCAAATGGGGGCCCCCAACCCCCCACATTGTAAATAGTTTTGGGTTCTAAATTTAAAATTAATTTAAAACAGTTTTATATTGCAAAAAAAAAAAAAAAAAAAATGCATTCTTGTTCTTTTGGGTTTTTATTTTTTCCCCATTTTGGGTTTAAAAAAAAATTAGTGATTGTTCCCTGAGCTATTCTGGGGTTAAAACAGAATAAGGCTGGTAACGCACAAGTAACAGGTAAAAATTTTCCTCCCTTTTTCCCCTTCCCGGACATCATTCTGGGTGTTTTGTATCCCCCTTAATTTGCTTTTTACTATGGGTTGAAAAAAACGTATCTCCCCCGGGTTTGCTTAAATGTTTTTTTTTTAAAGGAATCGTTCCCTGAAATTATTGGGCGTAAGTCGGGGGGGGGAAAATAAAATTTTTTTTCCCATTTTTGGGGCCCTATAGAAAAAGGGGTACTCCCGGATCCCCCCTTTATTTCGGGAAATTTGTTGTTTCTCGGGAAATTTCGGGCCAAACCTATGCCTTCCTGCAACAATATCTCCAGCTTGCTCTTAAAATACTTGGTCGGATCCTCTTTTAATTTACGATATGTAGAAGGATCGTATAATATATTATACACTTGTTTAGTGTAGAGGCCAGGGTCCATCACGACTACTGCCCTCCCCCGTCTGCCCTTCTGATGACAAGATTGTCTTTTTCTCTGAGTTCTTTGTGTTCTTTTATTTGTGTCCATGTTAAATTATTTTTGTAAATTGATTTATGGATTTTTCTATTTAAATTGTATTTTTTTTTATATACACTCACCGGCCACTTTATTATTTCACTTTTCCCCCCTGCTTCGTTAACAAATTTTAAATTTTTTAATCGCCAATCACTTGGCCCCGGGAACTCATGCATTTAAAGCATGGGAGAATGGGCAAAACAATCTCCTGCAGTTCAAACCGAGCATTTAGTATGGGGGAAAAAAAGGGGAATTTTTAGTCCCCTTTGAACGGGGGATTTGGGGGTTTTGGGGCCCCGAAGGGGTGGTCTAGTATTTCGAAACTGTGAACTCCTGGGGATTTTCACGCACAACAAACTCTAGGGTTTTTTCCCGAGAATGGTCCGGGAAAAAAAAAAACATCCAAAGGGGCGGGATCCTTGGGCGGAAATGGGTTGTTGGGTGCCGAGGGCAAAGGAGAATTGGGGGAGGGGTGGTTCGAGCTGTAGAAAGGGGAACGGACTCAAATAAACCCCCCGTTTAACCCCCAGGTAGGGAAAAAGAGGGATCTCTTTAACGCCCCCTACGGGCCCAAAAAAATTTTTAGGCAAAATTGGGGGCTACAGCAAAACAGAAGACCCCAAAACCGGGTGCCACTCCTTTCCCGCAAGGAACCAAAGGGGAAAATGGGGGCTCCAATTTGCCCAAAACAATCGAAATTGGACCGTTACCGAAGGGTTGGGGAAAAAAGTTTCCCGGTCGGGTGAGTTCCCCGAATTTTTGCTGCCCAACCAATTCGGGTGGGAGGGGCAGAATTTGGCGCAACAAATGAAAAAACTGGGTCCATCCTCCTTGTATAAAGATTTAGGGGTTGGGGTTTGGGGGTGTCATGGGGTGGGGAATATTTTCTTGGGGACTTTTGGGCCCCTTGGGGACCAATTTTAGCATTGTTGCAAAACCTTGTTGAATCTATGCCACGAAGAATTGAGGCAGTTCTGAAGGCAAAAGGGGGTCCAACCCGTTACTAGCATGGTGTACCTAATAAAGTGGCCGGTGAGTGTATAGTGACATTAAATCACGTTCCATAGTATTTTGAAAGGCTTCTAGGGCCGGCACTCTAGCTGTTATGGGGTAAAAACTCGGGTTGGGCATGTCGTGGTGGACAACGGGCTCATGGGAATCCTGTCTTTCTGACTCTAATGTGCTCTCTGCATCTAACTCTTTTAATTATCTGAGCGTAACCTGTTCTTTAGACTGTAATGTTTCAAACTCATTATAAATTTGTACATCTGTCTGTTCTGTTCTATCTTTTTGATCTTCAGTAAAAAAATGTTTTTTCACTGTAAGCAGCCTAACAAATTTGTTAATGTCCATAATCGTATCAAATAAATCAAAATCATACATCGGAGCAAAATTATACCTGGATTGCTTGTGACGTTACCAGCCTCTATTCATGTATACCACATGACATTTTTGCTGACCTGAGCCTAAGTGGTCGGCGACAACTGGGTGACAGTCCCTACTCTGAATAAATGCAACACAAAACAGACAAGACAGACATACACAATAGCAGAGAAGTCAGCAGGAAAGGGTCAGAACCAGGAAGAGTGAACAATACCAAAACAGTAAGTGGAAACGAAGTCAATAGGAAGGTAAAAGGTCAGAAATCCAAAGGAAGAAAAAGGTAAACCAACGCACACGATTATAAGCCGATTCTATAACCAGTAAGAAAGTGAACTCAAGAGCAATCTAAAATAGGAAGTCAGGGACCTGGTCCAGAGTGTGATTGGACCGGCTCCCTGACATCCAGAGCACAACCTCGTCCAATTAACCTGCTGCACAGCACAAGATCAGCAGCAGCAGATAGGTGTGGCAGGGAATCTGTCAATCAACGTCAGCAGAATCTAGCAGGGCAGTGTTCAGATTGAGAAAACAGCAATTTGTATACAGTAAAAAAAAAAAAAATGGCTAAAAGCACATCTTCTGCTTTTTCTTCCAGACAGAAGACTGTGCTGAGGTCTGAAAAGGTGCGGTTATGACAGTTCCCCCTCTGGATTCACCAGGCTTGGACAGGTTAGACAGGTTAGATACTGTGCAGGATGACTTGACTTTGCAGGTGTCAAGGTTCTACTACCACTCTTTTTCAGTAGAACCAGTAGTGAAGGCTTGGACTCCTGCAGGAGTGTCACTAGCTACCAGATCCTGAGAGTCAGCAACAGAGATGGCAAGATCGTGAGTAAAGGTCTTGCACTCAGGATCAGATTCCTCGTCAGAAACATCAGCAGAGTCAGAAAAAATATTAGAAGGGTCGGCTTCCTCTATCTGGCATGCAGATAACTGCAGAGAAATACAGTGGGAGGCGCAATGAGGACCCAATGTAATCAACTCCCCTTTACTCCAGTAAAAGACGGGGTTATGATTACGTAACCAAGGGAGATCCAAAACTATATCTGATGACAAATTGTCCATGACAAAAAAAAAAAAAAAACTCAGAAGTTAGGTTAGGGACAACCTGCAAATATAATCGGGGGTTTTGTAGCAGATCCTCCCTCCTGCCAATGGGGTAAAGTCAGCCCCCGTAACAGGATAAGGAAGATCCAGATTCACCAAGTTTAGGCCCAAGGCCGACACAAAGGCAGAATCTACAAAGCTGGTAGCCACCTCAGAATATATCAGGACCTGCGCAGATACAGACTTAGAATCAAAAGCCAAGGACTCCGGTAGTAATACTTTTGAAATAAACTCAAAAGGTACCTGGATGACTTAGTGGCTCCTCTGATTACCACTCGGGCACTAAAGACTCTCCTGCTGGGACTTTGGTCTGGTGGGGCAGCTCTGAAAAAAATTACCAGCTTTGCCACAGTACAGACACAGGGCGTTTCACATGCGATACTCCCTCCTGGTTTTAGCGTTCATTACTCCAAGTTGCATCAACTCCTCTTCCAAGATGGAAGGGAAGGTAATGGGTTTTTTAGAGGAGAAAGAAAAAGAGATGGAGGGTTCAGATATCTCCTTTCTCCGAGCTTGCGCTCGATGAAGACCGCAAGAGCCATAGCCTGCTCTAATGTACTGTGGTTGGGGTAGCTGACCCAGACATCTTTAATGGCGCTAGATAGAACCTGTTTGAATTAAGTCTTTAATGCTCGGTCACACCATCCTGCAGTTATGCACCATTTACAAAATCTGGTGCAGTACTCCTCAGCTGACCTTTTTCCTTAATGAATGGTCAAGAGCTGAGTTTCCGCCAGAGATGCATGGTCTGCCGCAGCATATAATAGCCCTAGAGACTGAAAAAACAGGTCTAGAGAATTCCACTCTGGAGCATCAGGGTGGAAACTTGAGGGCCCATTCTTGAGGGTCACCCAGTAGAAGGGAGACCACTACCCCCACCATTTGGGCCTCAGAGACAAGTGGCTTAATCCTGAAATACGGTTTACAAGACTCCCAAAAAGTGTCAAACTTCCTGCGGTCCCCCTGAAAACGGTGTTTGAGCAGAATTTTAGGCTTCTTAACAACAACTGGTTGCGGGGTGGGTACTACAACAGGGGGTGCAGCAGCTTGTAGCTGGATGACGAGATGTACCTGATTTGCCAGGTCATACACAAAATTAAAGGAGTTGTCTCATTACAAGCTTTCAGCCTACTTCAAAGTATCTGGCAGCAAAGGATTTTTGAATTCAGGGGCGTGCTTCTTGTCTGCCTCTTCTCCTCCCTCTTACCCCCTCCCCTCAGCACACAGAAAGCTCTCCTCCATAACTTCTATACAGCAGGGAGAGGGCGAGGGGGTTTGCTGCCAGAGTTAACCCTGTGTGTGCCTGCCTAGGTCTGCTGCAGGCTGCTGGATCAGCTGCACTGTCAGCTCCACGGAGACAGGAGAGGGCTGATCTATGAGTATGGAGAGGTCTGTGAAGCTGTGTATGCTAATAGCAGAGCAGGGGGGATGTAAGTGTTCCTATACCCCCTGCTTAGCATACAAATCTCCACATCTCCAGCAACAACAAACAAACCCTTTCAGAACAGACACAGGGCAGCTGTGAAGTGTGTTACTATACTCAGGATGTGTCACTAATACAGCAGAGTATGAACCGTTCACATGCTCCCCTGATCTGTTCTATTAGTATAGTCACAGCTCCACAGACATATCATGATTATAGTAACACACTTCACTGCTGTCATATCTACTGACCACAGATCAGCCTCATCTCTGCTCTCCTCAATCTGTGTAGAGAGCAGGAGGGAGCAGGCACACACAGGGTTAATCCACACAGACACAGAAGCCTCCCCCTCCCTCCACTACAGAAGCATACGGTGTGGGAGGGGCTCTGTGCTCAGACCTGTATTCAGTGCTGATGACTCATCAGCACTGACAGCCAGTGAGATAAAGATCAACAGGTCAGCTGCTATAGTGATTTCAGGAGCTGATGCACTACTACTAACAGGGATAACTCAAAATCAGTAGGACATTTGTAATGAACATATATTGCAAAGCTGCTTGTTTTTTAAAGATCTTTTAATTAAAACCCAATCATTGTAGCGAGACAACCCCTTTAATCAGGCCCTCCATCTGATTAGTGAGCTGCAGAATAGGGTCCATACTACTTCAGATGACAGGAGGGAGGAGAAAAAAATGTAAAGTTGGTTATACGACAGATAAACACAATAGCAGAGAAGTCAGCAGGTTAGAGTCAGAACCAAGAAGGGCAAACAGTACCAAACGATTAAGCAGAAACAAAGTCAATAGGCAGGCAAAAGGTCAGAAATCCAAATGAATCCAAATGAAGCAAAAGGTAAACCAACGCGCACCAGTATAAGCCAAGGCTATAACAGCAATTTGTATACAATATCAAAATCATATCTTCCACCTTTTCATTCGGACAGAAGACTGTGCCGAGGCCAGAGCAGGCGTGCTCATAACAGCTTCTTCACCTTTTTTCGGGCCACCACTCCAGACTTGTGTAATGCACATCCCATGATGCTTGATGGATGCCTGTGATCTCACTATTATACAAGCATACAAACCACATTCACTGACGTGTTTGTCACACCAGAACTGATAGACCTTGTTGTGAGCCAACTTGTTAAATCTGATATTTTGCCTGGACGTACACCTCTTGGCTTTTGAATGAATGGACGGACTTCATTTTGTATTCTTAAAGCTGTCATGTTACTCCTATAATACAGTTTGGCAATTTTCTTGGCCAAGAGACCACTATCGATGAGCTGGATGATGCTGGTTCTCTTTTCTTAGGATATCTCCTTCAGGTCTGCTCCTTGATTCGATCCAGTGACAATTCGCTTGGGAATCAACCTAATAACACACTGAGCTATTAGGGAATGTGACAACTGTAAGGATCGTGATATGCTTACCACATGCCTTTGACCCTGAGGGCTGTTGTGTTAGAGGTTCAGCGTTCTCCATGTCAGCCAGCAGGACAATGGTTAACCTGACCGCAACATTAGCAGCTAATACCCATTTATCTGTCTTGCTGGCTATAAAAACCAGCCTCTGCTGTCAGACAGGGCCTGAGTTTTCTGAGTGCAAGCTAGGATCTTGTTCTATCTCTGACCAGCTGTATGCTTTAATCCATATTCCTGCCTGTGCTCCTGCGTGGTTCTGACCCCTGTCTATCTCCCGTCCTGTGTCTTCCATGTTCTGGGTTCTAGTGTACCTCTGGCATTATTCCTGGCACAAATCTAGAGGGCCTTTGGTGCAATTCCTGGTCTTAATTCTCCTGGTCCCAAGCATCCACCTCTCCTCCAAAATATTTCATGGACTTTGTTGCTTTTTTAATGTGTGTTTTTGTCCATCTGGCTATAAAGCTCTTTTGAAACATAACAAGAACAGGTTGCAATTTGTAGTATACAAGAAGAAAAAGATTGTTCCACCACCAGGAGAAAAACAGTAACAATGCAGTTACATGACAAGAATATGCATAACTAAGCATATGCTAAATAAAAGTCAAATTAATTTATGAGGTAGCCATGATGATTGTCTATAAAATGATGGCAGTCTCACATTCAAAGCGGTAGTGGATGGTGAGATATGTAGCCTGGAAGTCAAAAAGTTCAAAACATTGTTACCCTTTTGCAGCCAACTTTAAATAATTCTTAATTAACTTGTTTTTTCCCACTGTGACACATATCCTAAAATGATTTTTAAAGTAAATTCCTAGTGGTTCAATTTATTTGCAAAGCCTCAGATTTCAGCTTACAGGTATATGGAATATGCATCAAGAGGAGTGAAACATTAGGCCTGATTTATGAAAACTGTCTGTAATGTGCAAAAAGGACAATAAGTGAAGCTTTCAATTACTAACCAATAGAGATGAGCGAATCGATTCTAACGAAGTGGAATTCATTTAGAATTTCAGGAAAAATTTGGTCCTGAATGAAGCCGAAGTTCATGTCGATTCGTGGTAATGAATCTAAGATGGCCACAAGCACATGGCGTGACATGAGGCAAAGAACTATGGGAGGAAGAAAGGAACTCCCTCAATGGCATGTGCAGACAGGCAGCCAATCAGTAGCCAGCCAGGGCAGCCATGTTGTCACTGTGTCTCGTTTGCAGAAGCATATCTGTGTAGCAGCATTTTCGAGTTACTCGGGTGAAATACCTTTCAAATACACAGTGTGTGTGTCATATACACACCTGTTCCTGAATCAGCATTTTTTATTGTGGGAAATTGCTATCTGTGGCAAAGAGTTAATTTTTTCACTTATTGTGGGGAACTCTGTGTCAAACCCAGTGTGTGTATTTCTGCCCTATATTTACTATTTTGCTATAGGCAAACTTAAAATCTATCAGTTCTCTATTTATAAAACACTAAAACGTAACTTTTATTATGTATAACGCTTAACCTCTATACACACTATTTAAAAACCTGATTTCTAACCTCACCATTTAACCCTTTCTACTTCTGAAGGAAGAAATAGCTCCTTTTCTATCATCAAGTCGGGTGGAACACCACCTATTAACAGGAAAGCCTTATATATATACAGCAATTTACTAACTCCAGTAAGGGATCGCGAAATTCCCATTTTTTTGGAGACTATTTCTGCCCTACACACGACTGAAATCCATCAAGTTTAATATGTAGGCATATTGCAATCTGTGGCTAAGAGTTAATTTTTCCACTTTTTGTGGTGAACTCTTTGTGAAATTCAGTGTGTGTATTTGTCATACACAGACATCTACATTAAACAGAGTTTGTTGTATTTTAAATTTGTGATCAAACAGTATGTCAGACAGAGAGGTGGCAGGCCCTTGACATGGGAGTGGCAGTGGCACAAATGTTCCTGGAGCAGGCACATGTTGCAGCACAGTAAGGGGACGTCGCAGCTGGGTTGACTTGGCGAGGCCAGAGCTACCAGTGTCATCTAGCGCCCGTGTGTTGACCACCAATCCAACGGTTGTTGAGTGGTTGACTAAGTCATCCATTTCTTCCCAGATGACATCTCACAACCCCAGCCAAGAGTCGGTGGGCTTGTCAGACACAACCCTTAGTTGGCATGGCCCGGGAGCAGGTCAGGGGCTCTCACCTGTCCTCAACTCGCCTCTGTCCCATTCGGTTCCCTCTGCCAGGGAAGAATTCTGGCTCTCCACCCTCTTGGACCCTCGCTACCGGTCCAAAATGGGGGCCTTTTTTCAAGTGCCAAGAGGGAGGACAAACTCAAGTACTATAGAGAAATCCAATGTAGTCATTTGGCCGCTGCGCTATCACCCATCCTCTAGCAGGTCTGACCGGGAGGGAGGGGGGGAAGGGGGTTCCTCAGCATTCATGTACCACTGACGCGGCTGCTGTGGAGGTGGGGGAGTAAGAACAGTACCGGCTCCATCAGCAGCAACCTGAGTCTGGAGTTGTTGATGAGCAGCTTTCTTCACCCGTCTAGTGTGGAAGGTACTCACCAGCAGCAGCAGCAGAACCTGGAGCAGACTTTGAACCAGCAGGTGCCAGCAGGTGGTGGTCTACGTGGACAGCACTCTGTCACCCCACATTGAAGATCCGCTGGATTACTGGGCATCCAAACTGCATTTGTGGCCGCAGCTTGCAGAATTTGCGCTGGAGAAGCTGTCCTGCCCGGCCGATAGTGTGGCATCAGAGCCGGTGTTTAGTGCGGCGGAGGCCATAGTTACCCCAAGGAGAACTCGCTTGTCCACCTGAAATGTGGAGAGATTCACCTTTGTCAGGAGGAATCAGGCGTGGATCAGCCAGGATTTCCACACACCAATACCTCATGCATCAGATTAGATCAGCCATGCCACCTCACCCAAACTTTGACAAATGAGTCTGGATTCTTCTGGCTACCTGCCTCAGCTACTATTCTTATGCTGCCACCTGCTCAATGCCACACATCAGCTGCCAGCTGCTCCTTCTATCACCCACCATCTTTACCAGGGACTGGTATTGCCACCCGCCTCACCAGTCTTCACTGGGCTATTATGTAGCCTTCTGATGCTGCTGCCACCTCACCACTCAGGTCTCCTCATGCTGCTGCTGCTGCTGTCAACTCCACAATCTGTCATTATGCCACTCTGTGGCCTACTCATGCTGCTGCCACCTCCATAATCTGTCATTGTGCCACTCTGTGACCTACTCATGTTGCCGCCACCTCCGCACTGTGTAATTGTGCCACTATGTAGCCTACTCATGTTGTTGCCACCTCCACACTCTGTTATTGGTCCACTCTGTGGCCTACTCATGTTGCTGCCACCTCCACAATCTGTCATTTTGCCACTCTGTGGCCTACTCATGTTGCCGCCACCTCCACAATCTGTCATTGTGCCACTCTGTGGCCTACTCATGCTGCCGCCACCTCCACAATCTGTCATATTGCCCTTCTGTGGCCTACTCATGTTGCCGCTACCTCCACAATCTGTCATTGTGCCACTCTGTGGCCTACTGATGCTGCTGCCAACTGACCACTCTCTCACTCGACCATCCTGTGGTTTCCTAATGCTGTTTCTACCCTCCACCACTCTATGACATTGCCACTATGTTTGGTTTTCCCCTTCTTTTAATATGTCAGAAGGAATGAAAAGGACAAACACAACTGATTGTGTCTTCAGAGAAGCCGTAAGGCCAGTATGACATTGTCCTTTTTTTGCATCAGGATTGTCTGCTGATTAGGTAGCCAAAAGCAGGAGTGGATACAAAACACAAAATACATGAAAATATTCCATTTGCTTGTAATCACTGTTTTGGATCAACTCCTGTTTCTTTTTGGCTGTAGCAATACTGAGGGATTATTGACTGATTGAAAGCGGACACTGAAGTTAACATGAAATTACTGCTGACACCCTCTCAACTCTTTTTTTGTGGGGGGCTCTACATGTATCAGCATTTAACAGAACAAGTTCTGTCATAATCTGTGGAATCATCTGATGATGGTGTAAAAGGTGTGCACTCTTTGACGCTGTAGTGGGATCTTGGCCCTCTACTTGGTTCTTTCTAGCTGGCGCTGAAATTACCCTGTCAGGCTGTGTTCCGACTTCAGTTAGTAAAACTTATAGATCAGTTTTGACCCCGTAACTGCCCAGATAAGTGGCGTGTGAAACGATTCTAAGAGTGACGCCTGTCATCTGCGTGTCATACTAAAACACAGCATTGTTTCAATACCAAACCACGATCCCTATGCTTATTTCAGCATGGCACAATGTCCTACAACAAGATACAGGCTCTCTGCAGCCAGGAAATGGCTGATTTTTAACACAATTCGCAGCAAATAAATTCAGGTTGAAACGAATTTTGGGGGAAAATTCGGCAAATCTAGTGAATCGAATTTTTGAGAAATTCGCTCATGTCTACTAACTAAAGAAAAATGAAACCTTACAAAAACAGACCTGCTTACTTCCTATTATACCTGACCACAGGTTGTATTATTTTAAGTCAGCCCTGTTCAGTCTACTGAAGATGAGCTTCAATTGCAAACCGTTTTCATGGACAGGTTTGGTGCCTTTTCTGGAGGAAAGCAATCATGTTTTTCTAATGTTGGACAGCTCCTTTTACTCCTGTCAAGTCATGGTAATTTTTAAGGAGGGTGTTTTTCTATTGGTCCAGAGTATCCTTTTTGTACACTAACCATATGAAATACTAATTACGACATGAAAAACACACATATATAAACAAAGAAGAAAATAATGTAAAAAGCCTCAAAGTAAAAACGTTAGTTTTTTGAAGATCAGAAAAAAGAGAACATTTACTGTGCAAAGGAACTCTCTTCAGCAATTTATTCTGTGCCAGTTCTTTGTGTGTTTTTTATTGACCCATTTGTCAGTGGTTAAATATTTTTGCATTTTGAAATGTTAAAAATGAAATTTTATAAATTCTCAAAATGACAACTTATTTTGTATTAAAGGATTTCTATCATGAAATCATTGTTGACTCAAGATGTTGACTTAAAAAGTTAATTAAACCCAATAGTTCCTAGAGTAAAGGATCTGTCACACATACAAAGGGCAGATTACTTTATCTCTTTTGTATTGTGAAAAATACATTGGCATTTAATTGACTATATTGATATGCTTTTTGTATTCATCAGTACCATGGTAATCTCTTCTTTACTGAACCCAGAATACTGAAATTTATTACATTGTTAATATCACAATTTTCTTTAGCTGCAACTTGGCAGTGTTCTTTATAATAAGTGTTAAGATCTTCTCCCTCATTAAACCAGAAAGCATCCAGTGTGGTTCTTGCTGGGGCTTCATTGGATTAATTTATTATTGAGTCACTCAACAATATGTGAAGATAATTTTAGGAGAAAGATGGATTCCTGCCTCTAACCATCTACTTTCAGTGGGGATTACTGAAAATATCACAACTTCATAAATCATTTGTGAACATGTCCTAAAAGAAAATGTCAACAATCCAATTTATGCCTGGTTTTTCAAACGAGAAAATAAATATGAAAAACCCATTTTTTTTTTGCTGTTACTGTTCATTTAATTCATCATAGGCAGTAGGTTGATTCACATCCTATTTCAAAATGCTTTTAATATATTTAGGAATTTTAATTAAGTGCGCACAAAACATATTTCAGTTTATGATGTCTGTCTTTATTAATGTTTAAATGAAAAAAAAAAAACTTTGAGAATTGATCTATCACTAAATACATTCTTCCCAACTGAAAATTATCTTTAGGGAGATTTAGAAATGAGAAGACATGACTCTTTTATGTGACACATCATGCTTCATCATCTTTAACTCCAGCCTATGATTTTTCATTGCGTTTGTTTTTTTCACTCCGCCTTCCCAGAGCCATGACTATTTTTTATTTTTCTGCAGAACAAGATGTAGTTTTTAATGGTATCACTGACCGTACCGTATAATGTACTGGGAAACTGAAACAAAATCTACGTGTGCTGGAATATGAAAAAAAGTGCCATTTTTGTGGAAGTTTTATTTTTATGGAGTTTATTGTTTGGAATAAGTGACATGTTATCTATATGTCACAGGTTGCTATGATTTTCATAATACCAGATATGTAAAGTCTTAATTATCTTCAAGAATAAAAAAAAAAATACATTCTCTATTTTTTTAACTTTGCAATGTAGCCCTATTTTCTGTAGCCAATAACTTTTTTGTTTTCCATCTATTGAACTGAGAAAGGGATACTTTTTTTTGGGCTAAAGCATATTTTTTATTGGTATAATTTTGGAATGCATGTAACTTTTAATTCCAATTTTCTGCGGACATGAAATGAGAAAAAAAATCTTCTAGAGTGTTCACCATATGGAATAAATGTTGTTATATTTTAGTAGATTGGACTTTTATGGATGCAGCTATACCAATTATGTGTAACTTTTATATTTATTTTTTATTTTTAAAATGGCAAAAGGGGGGTGTTTTAAACTTTTACGATTTTTTTTTTATTTTTAAAACTTCTCTTTTATCTTTACATCTATACTTGTAGTCCATAGGGTACTTTACCACTATGGGGTGCAATCTATTTATCTAGAAATCGCACCCAAGGATGATCCACAATTCTCTTCATGATATCTTGGTGATTTCTTTAGACTTTCCCTGTGTTGCACACAGAAGCAGTGTGTTTCTGGTGTGCATAAAATACATCCACAGGTGTGTCTGTAATTAACGCAGATGTTGCCAATAAGGTTGCCAATAGGTTATCAGAAGCTTCCAAAGACATGACATAATCATATGGGCTGTCCAAAATAGTTTAAAGGCATAGTAATCCTAGTGTATGAAAACTTTTGACTTTGAAGAAAGTAATAAAAATGCCTTATAAAATCTCTCATTATTATGGCATTTGGCAAATATAAATAATTTTGGTAAATCCAAGTGACCTAAAATGGGTAAGGTTTATTCTGATTTCATGTCAGATAGTGAGAAAACATGCATATGTGGCTTTTTATCTAGTGTATGTAAACTTCTGGTTTCAACTGTAAATGAATGAGCAACAGTTATGCGTACCGTTTCTTCCCCTGATTGACCTCCCACAATGTAATTTCAGGGTGTCGATGGGTTGCCATAGCAACCTCAAGCCTAATGAAAGCTTTCATGACTGCCATCTTACTGCTCCTCTGACTTTCTGGAGCAGTCATAAAAGTCATAGGAGCACCATCCTTGTACACCCTATAAATATAATGCAGAACTATGTACTGATGATTACACGCCCTAGTGGTCAAGTTGACTATGGAGACTAAATGTATAAGTAAAAAAATAATAGAAATATTAAAAGTTCAAATCACCTCCCTTTTGTCATTTTATAAATAAGAAAAAAAGAAGTTACACATAATTGGTATTGCCACATCTGTAAAATTCCAGCCTACTAAAATATAACATGATGTATCCCGTACAGTAAACACTGTAAAAGAAAACAAATTTTGTGCCCCAAAAATTTAAATTTAAAGTAATCAAAAAGTTGCATGTTTCCCAAAATGGAACAAATAAAAACTAAATTTCGGCCCGCAAGAAAGGCACCCTTACTCAGGTCCTTAGGTGGAACAACAAAAGAGTTATTGGTTGTAGAATACAGCGCTGTAGTGCAAATTTAAAAAATAGAGAATTTTTAAAAATTTTTAAATTACTAACATAGCAAAAACTCGACACATTTACATCTCTTGCACCGACCTGCAGAATACAGATAAAACATCAACATCATTTATACTAAATAGTTGAAAACATAAAAATAAAACCACCACAAAAATGGCACAATAAAGTTTTTTTTTCACATTCCACGCTACTTAGACTTTTTTGGGAGTTTCTCAGTATGGCCAATGGAAACATTACAGATCACATATGTAGGTGGAAAAAATTAAAAGATATGGCTCTTGGAAAGCAGGAAGGAGAAAACAAATGTGCCCAAAAAAATGCTTGTTCCTATTACTACCAGAGAACCTTATGAAGTAATAGAAGACTAAAATTTAAACACTTTCTAAAAATTATTTTTTAATTTGGGGGGAAATGAAAGGGCTTTTCCCTTTTAGTTAATTTTTTTTTTTTAAATGCTGGCCAAGTCGGCACCTGGCAGCATGATGGATCACTATGTTTACAGCTCTGTTTTAATTTCCTGCTTTGAGCGGGGAAAAAGCCCAAAGTGCTTTGGGGGAGAGGGTAAGACTTTAAAAACGGGGGAAGCTTTTTGGAGATGAACCCTTAAGCTGGGGGGTTTTTAAAAACTAACAGCAGGTAATAGGATCCCTCTGTTGCTATGGAGGAGGGGAGGCTGGAAGCAAAAAGGTTTAAACCCTGCCAGTGATGTACATTTAATAAAACTCAGTTTAAACCCTTGTACAAGAAGCCTTTGTCCCAGACCCCCCTCCCCAGTTTTTTTATCCTCCACAAAAGGGAAATTCTGTAACAGATTTTTGGGATTGACAAAGTGAAAGAAAAAATTTTTTCCCCTTTGTACAACTGGGGTTTTAAAAAGTTTGTGTTTTGTAATAAAATGGTTTTTGGGAAAAAAATTCTTTAAAAATTTAAATTTTAAAGTATACATTTTTGTGTGTTTATGTAGTGATGATAGATACTCTTTAAAGGGCTAAGCAGGTGTCAAGGCTCTGTGTTTACCTTGTGAGGTTATATCAGATGCTTTATGCTGGTAATTATAACACTGTCTCTATTAAAAACTTTTTAAAAGTTTGGTAATTATAACACTGTTTTATTGGTTTTCCCCGTTTTGGGTTTTTTCCCTGTTTTTTCAAATTGTCTTGGGCATTCAATCTAGTTTTGTGCCACTTTGTGGACGCTTGTTATAACTACATTGGTAAATGCCTTACTTTAGGGTTTATTAGTGTTGAGCTTTTTATTTGGGCCCATGGGACACCCGGTCGTTGGTCGATAGTCGACCATCATCGAAAAGATTTTAGATGGTCGAGGGTAGATTATGATCGATGCCCCATTAAAGTCTAGGGGGAGACAACAACCCCTTTCATTCTTACACCCAAAACGGGTGGTAAAAGGGCTGGAATTAAAATCCACAACAGCCCAAAATGGATACGGTACATCTTGGGCCCAACACAATTTTGGTTAAAAAAAGCCACAAAAAAAAAAAAATCCAGACCATTCACTATCCCTGTCTTGTCCCAACAGCAGGGCCCCCTTAAAACCCTGCATCCCCCCAAAAATTTAAAAAATGTGCCAGAAGGCAGTATGATTTAAAATTAACCCAATTACTTTTTTTAAAATTGAACCCTTTGGGGAAAACCCCCCCTTTTTGGTACTTATTCCCTGTCCTGGGCCCCCGCATGGCCCCAAACCTGCTGACCCCCCAGATTAAAAATTTCCCGGAAAAAAGGAGTCTTTAAAACCACCATTTTATTTAAAAATGGACTTTGGAAACTATCCCTTTGTCCTGGGCCACAGAAATGGCCCAAAAACCTTTGCATGACCCCCACTTTTAAAAAGTGTGGGAAAAAGGAGTCTTTAAACCCAAAAAAATTTTTAGTTTCACGGGACATTGATTTAAAACCTGTCCTGGGCCACGCAGGGCCCCCAAAAACCTGGTTGCCCCCCACTTTTAAAAAAGGCTGGAAAAAGGATTTCTTTAAACCCACCATTTTTTTTTCACGGGGACATTAAATATACCTGTCCTGGGCCAAGCATGAGCCCTAAACCTGCAGGGACCCCGTTTAAAAAGTCCCGGAAAAAAGGGGATTTTTTTTTAAAACCCACCATTTTAGTTTCAACGGACATGACTATCCTGTCCGGGGCCACCCCATGACCCCAAAACCTGCATGACCCCCAAAGTTTAAAAATAAGTCCCGGAAAAAGGAGTTTTTCCCAAACCACCATTTTAGTTAAACTGGACTTTGACTTTTTAACCTGTCCCGGGCCCAACAGCTTTGGCCCCAAACCTGCATGCCCCCCCAAAATTTAAAAAATTCCCGGGAAAAAAAAGGGGGTTTTTTTCAACCCCCTTTTTTGTTTCATGGACATAGACTTTTTTTCCCTGAAAGGGGGCCACAGCATGACCCCCAAACCTGCTTTGACCACAGATTAAAAAAAAAAAAAAGGGGGCCGGGAAAAAGGGGGATTTCTTTAACCCAAACCATTTTATTTTTAAAGGGACATTGCTATACCTGCCCGGGGGAAACATTGAGCCCCAAACCTGCATGCCCCAGTTTAAAAAAAGGGGGGGGAAAAAAAGGGGGTCTTTCAACCATCATTTTATTTTTTCCACTGGCCCATATATTTCCCTGTCCGGGGTTTGGGCGCTTGCCCCCCTTTATGAGTTTGGCCCAAAATTGGGCCTTCATTTTGGAAATATGGGGGTTTAAACGCCCCTGTTAAAACCCGGGGTCCCCTTTTTGGGGGAAATTTTTTTCTCATTTTATTAAAACGTGTGGGGGGAAAGGGTCTCTTTTCTTTGTTTCTGTCCGTGCTCCTTACCCCAATGTTTTCGGAAAAAACCTACATCTGGTAAGTTTTCCTGTACCTCCCTTGTAAAATTTCAGGGGAAAATTTTTTAAAACCAGCTTTTTTTGAAACATGCAATTTTTTTTTAGTATTTTAAAATTCTAGAAAACACATTTTTAAAAATTTTAGGAGGGAAATTTCCCCCCCATGCCCTTTGTTTTCTCTTTTTTTAATTTTTATTAAATGGGTTGTCTTTTTTAAGGGTTTGGAAAATTTTGTTAAAGATCTTCCCAAAAAAAAAGCCCATTTTGAATATTTTGTCCTTAACAGTGCCCTACCTATTCCTGTTTCTGACGAAACATCACCCTTGGCCATTTCTGTACAATTTGTGAAGAAACAAATGTGGGTTTTGAAACAACATTTTTTTTATAATAGGCCCTTGTTTTGCTGCATGTCACAGCAAAATCCCCCCCAAAAATTTTCCCAAAGCATGCCCCTTGAGCCACTTTGGACAATTTTTGAAGAACAAATGTCTGTTAAAAATCAACTTTTTTTTATAAAAGGGCCCTTTTGTATAGCTGAATGTCACAGAAAAAATCCCCCAAAAAAAATTTCAAAGATGATTTTTTTTGAGCCACTTTGGCCAATTGTTGGAAAAACAAATGTCTTTTTAAAAAAACAACATTTTTTTTTATTTAGGACCTGTTTTGTTATTTAAAGCCACAGCAAAATCCCCCAAAAAAATTCAAAGCATAAACCCTTGGCCACTTTGGAAAATTTTGGGAAGAACAAATGTCTTTTAGAAAAAAAACTTTTTTTTTATTTTAGGCCTTAGTTTTGCTGCATGTAAACCAAAATTTCCCCAAAAAAAAATTAAAAAAGCATGACCCTTGAGAAAAATTTTGGACAATTATGAAGAAAACAAATTGTCTGTTGGGAAACAACTTTTTTTTTTTAAAATTTGGACCTGATTTATAGTGCATTTAAAAGCAGCATAAACCAAAAAATTTAATAAAATTTGACTTTTCAGCCACTGAAAAAAATTTTTGTGGGGAAAAATATCCCCACTTAGAGCCAATTTCTGTTCCAAAGGCCAAAATGTTTTATTGCTGTATTTCACGTTTAAATGCCCCCAAAAAAATTATAAAATAGGGCCCTTCTAAAGCCATTTTTAAAAAATTGTGGGGGGGGAGAAATGCCACTTAAAAGCCCCATTTCTGTTCCAAAGGATTTTTAATTTTGGGGGTTTATCTCACCCCAACATGACCTAAAAAACCCATTGACATGTAAAAAAACTATTTAAAGATAAAAGTAAATAAAGGGGAATACGGTGTGGTCTAAAACCTTGTGTCTTTTACATTTCTCCTCACAGCAAAACCAGAAAAAATGAATTGGTTGGGAAAAGAAAAAAAAAATTTCCCGGGGTAAGAAATGATCATTTTAAAAAAAAGTTTTAAAGGGGGGACCATTTTGTTTGAAGAGGAAATTTTGAATTTAAAGGAGGGAAAATTTTAATCGGGGCCTCGGAATTGGGGCCAAAAACCATCATCGGGAAAACCCATCCTGATTCATCTTAAATGAAAGTTAATTGACCCACAAAATTGGGGGAAAGCCGGAGGGGTTTGTCTGTAATGACCCCCTTCCAGCTGTGCGGGAAGGTCCGTAGTTTTTGGTTTTTGGCTGCTGGGCAGGAAAAAACTCTCTATGGGTGGCGAGCTGAGCTCGGGCCATTCGTCCTTTTTTTGGTTACCCGAAGTCTTTTGGGGTTTCCCCCGAAAAAATACAAAAACTTCGGTTTTAAAGGGATGCAGTTAGTCGGGGGCCCATGATCTTAAGCGGGGTTCCCCGTGTGTTGGATGTGTGCCCGCTTTGCATGGTTGGGAGGTGGTAAATAAAGATTGCCAGAGGTCACCCCATTAGGTTTTCTCCCACCTTTCCTGCTGCTGATAAGTTTTGGGGCCTACTTGGCACTTACTGCTGTCAGGGTCGCTGATGTTTTTTAAACCGTGTTTTAAAAGAAGGGGAAGCAGACGCAAACGGGATGTCTCATTTTGTTCAATCGCAAGGTCTCCTTTTCCTCCCATTTTTTTTTCTCTATTTGGGGGGGGTGGAGGGAAAAAGTGCTGAGTTTTTTTTTTGTTCCCGGGGACCCCAGGAGGGGGGAAAAAACGTAACTGTTGTTCATTTTGGGGCCCTTTAATGCGGGGAAATTCATGTTGGAAAAAAAAATGGAGTTTCCCAACCCTTCATGTGAGGATGGGCCCTTTGATTTCCCAAGCCGGGGGGTTTCGAGGGGCACTAGCAACTGTTTCCTCATCTTCCCCCCTCCCCCCTCAAATTCGCCCCAACCTTTTCCCAAGGGGGGACGTGGGGTAACGTCGGTGTTAGGAATCCCTTTCCCCCTCCCCCCCTCCGCTGCCCCCGGACAGTTCAAAAAAGCCTGATTGCCTGGAGGGTTTTTGCCCCCTGAGGCTGATGCGCCCCTTGCACTAACCCGGGACCCCAAACCACTGCCTAATAAAGCCCAAATTAAAATTGGGAAAACTGTGGGGGTTTTTTGGATTTGGGGGAAGGGGAAAAGGTCCGGTCCGAAATTTTGTGTCCGTCTCTCCTCCGTTCGCTGGGGGGGGACCTTTTGTTTCAGGGGTATCCAAGATCGTTCCAGAACAAAGGGATCCCCAAAATTGTCATTTTCTGAAAAAGGGCATTTTTTCCCCAAAATGGGCCCCTTTTGGTGGCTTCTTCAAAAACTGGCAAGGATGGTTTCCCGAGCCCCTTTCACCTCCTCCCCCTCTCTGTCCCCAACACCCCCAGGTCCCACCCCTGCTTGTCAGGCCTGTTTTCACTTCGTACTGCTAATGGCATTGCCTTTCTGCCACAATCGCGGAGCATGTGGAGGGTGGGGAAATTTCCCGGTGTTTCCCCCGTCAACAATTGGGGAGGTTGACGGGGAAAGGGCCCAGGCTGACGCTGCAACGCAGCCAGGCGGGGGGCTAAAACAGGGGGCGAAAAGGGGGGAAGGGGGAAATTAGACTTCCCAGCCTTCCCCAGCGGGAGTCCCCCAAACCCCGGGGAGCTCTAGAAAAATTTTTGGGGCGACAAAAGGTTATGGGAAAGTGCCCGGCAAGGGATGTTTCCCCCAGCCTACCGTCTTAAGGGCGGGGGGCAGGAAATTTTGCCCGGGTTTTCGCCCCACCACCTTTCCGGGGACTGGTTCTTGGCACCCGAAGCGCTCGGTTTTCATTTTCGGAGAGCGTTTCCCAAAAACTCTTCCCGGGGGGGGGGGACGGTTTTAAGACAGATTTTAAATTTTAACCAAAGGGGCCCGGTTTCTTGGGGAAGTTTATTTCCAACCCGGGACCTTGGGGGGGAAAAAACCCTGCACCATCCCTGTGGTTTTTGAAGAGCCCCGTCCAAACCCCCCAGGAGGGCTTCCCCCCAGTCACCAGTGAGCTGTTTACAGAGTTTTAGCGGGGTTTGGGGGTGCTTACTTTGTAAAAGTGTCGGTGGTCAGATGGACTTTTCCCGGGCCCCAGATTTCAGGGCCCAAAGCGCTTGAAATTTTTTGGTGAAAAATTGGGTGGCCAGGGAAAAGGGACGGCTTTTTCTGCAAAAGAAAAGCCCGCCCCGGTTTTGGGTTTTTGGGGAGGCAAAGGGGGCCTTGAGTGGCGGGCCCCTCTGTGTCAAACCCGACGGAAAGGTAAATTTTTCCCAAAGGCCCAAAAAACCCGGCAATGCCCCATTCAGGTTTTTTTGGGTTTGGGATGGTTTGGGTTAAAAATGTTTTTTGCCCCCCAAACCTGGAAGACAGAAGGGGCTGTAGGGTGGCCCCTGTACGGCGTTTTCAGGTCGTTTAAATGGGGGAAAGGGAAAAAAGGGGGAGGATGGGTCTCTGGTGGTGCTGGTAGTAAATCGGGGCGGTGGAGGCTTTATGAAGCGGAGGTTTTATCCCTGATCATGACTCTGAGGACATGGGCGCTGGGAAAACTTGGTGGTTGGGGGAGGGGGGGAGGGGGGCGGGAGGGGCCCGAGGGTGTGCAAATGGTTAGAGGCCCCGGGTCGGTCTGGCCTTTTTTGGGGAAAATTTGCCTCCCCCTTTCAACTCAAAGCATTCGGGTGCATGTGATAGACATGTTGGTGGGGGTTAACCACCCCCAAAGGTTTTTTTGCCTTTTTCCCCTTTTTGAAATTTAAGCAAAGGCGGCATAAAGACATGCGGGGTGAATCAGAGGGTTTCTCAAAGAAGGCCCCGGCTTTTGGGGTCCTGGACCTTTTTGACAGCCCTTTAAACGGGGGGAGCGGGGGGTTTTTTGCTGACCGTGGTGGCGGGGAAAATTTTCCCGCGGAACTTCTGCGACCGCCCTATCCCCTTTTTTTTTGGGGGGGAACCCCTACTGGGCATACCCCATTTGTTTTCCCCCCTCGTCCAGTAATGAAGCCTCGCAAGAAAATTTGCTGAAAAGACCACTTTGGGTCCGCAATTTTCGGGCATCTTTTTCATCATGACAGGGGGACTTGGTCGTCCCGAAATTCTGCATCCCGGAGCGGGGTGGGCTACCCAAACCAAGAGGGATGCAAGGCGTTGCCGACCCGCCCGGGATTTTTTGCCGATTGACCGGCTTCCTTCTCCTCCTCTGATGGCATCAGTAACTGGGCATCAGAGCAGAGAAAATCATCATCTTTGGCCTCTTGATCTTTTGACATGCCTTCTGACCCCAACCGCATTTTGTCATCAAAGAGGTCTTCAGAAAATGGATTATCCACAGTGGTGGGTACACGAGTTGACATTTGGGCTGCTTCATGTTGGACGGATGCTGATGATGCTTATGACGACATTTGTGGCCGTGACTGGGAGGATGAGGAGGTAAGACTGCTGGATGCAGGTTGCATTAACCACTGAAAGACAGATTGACGACGCTGTTCGTTACTGAGATTCACAAGGCCCTGACCCAGCGATGACAGGCCTGACGGTCCTGCAACCGACGATCCGCTGGCATGCGTGTTGTCGCCAGCACTGGAAGGAGCACCTTCTCTCGTACCTCTACCTCCATGTCCTACCCCCCTCTTTGCTCGCTTACCACCTGCATTTCGCTCCATATTCAAAAATATAAAAATTTGAGAAGGTATGGAAGAGTTTTGGGAAGTCTCTTATTAAAAGACGGAAAATCACAGCTATTCTCAAATCCCTCAAATTAAAACAAAATTGCTGTATTCACATTTAACTGCAAAGTAGATCTATCAACAAAGCTGGCCTGCGCCAAAGTGAAAAAACGTATCTGAAATGTATTCGGATAATAAAAGTTATTTCTGGCACCTTTCAATTCACCTGTGGTGACTACAAAATTGCTGTATTCACATTTAAGTGCAAGGTGCCTCAGTGAACAAAGCTGTAGTGCGCCAAAGTGAAAAAAAACACGTATCTGTAATGTATTCGGATAATAAAAGGTATTTTTTGGCACCTATCAATTCACCTGTGGTAACTACACAATTGCTGGATTCAAATTTAACTGAAAGGGGCTCTATCAACAAATCTGGACTGGGCAAAAGTGCAAAAAACACGTATCTGTAATGTATTCGGATAATAAAAAGGTATTTTTGGCACCTTTCAATTCACCTGTGGTGACTACAAAATTGCTGTATTCACATTTAAGTGCAAGGTGCCTCAATGAACAAAGCTGTAGTGCGCCAAAGTCAAAAAACACGTATCTGTAATGTATTCGGATAATAAAAGGTATTTTTTTGGCACCTTTAATTCACCTGTGGTAACTACACAATTGCTGGATTCAAATTTAACTGCAAGGTGGCTCTATCAACAAATCTGGACTGGGCAAAAGTGCAAAAAACACGTATATCTGTAATGTATTCGGATAATAAAAGGTATTTTGGCACCTTTCAATTCGCCTGTGGTGACTACAAAATTGCTGTATTCACATTTAAGTGCAAGGTGTCTCAGTGAACAAAGCTGTAGTGCGCCAAAGTCAAATAACACGTATCTGTAATGTATTCGGATAATAAAAGGTATTTTTTGGCACCTATCAATTCACCTGTGGTAACTACACAATTGCTGTATTCAAATTTAACTGCAAGGTGGCTCTATCAACAAATCTGGACTGGGCAAAAGTGCAAAAAACACGTATCTGTAATGTATTCGGATAATAAAAGGTATTTTTGGAACCTTTCAACTCACCTGTGGTGACTACAAAATTGCTGTATTCACATTTTAAGTGCAAGGTTCCTCAATGAACAAAGCTGTAGTGCGCCAATGTTCAAAAAACACGTATCTGTAATGTATTCGGATAATAAAAGGTATTTTTTGGCACCTATCAATTCACCTGTGGTAAACTACACAATTGTGTATTCAAAATTTAACTGCAAGGTGGCTCTATCAACAAATCTGGACTGGGCAAAGTGCAAAAACACGTATCTGTAATGTATTCGGATAATAAAAGGTATTTTATGGCGCCTATCAATTCACCTGTGGCGACTACAAAATTTCTGTATTCAAATTTAACTGCAAAGTAGATCTATCAACAAAGCTGGCCTGCGCCCAAGTGACAAAAAAACACGTATATCTGAAATGTATTCGGATAATACAAGGTATTTTTGGCACCTTTCAATTCACCTGTGGTGACCACAAAATTGCTGTATTCACATTTAAATGCAAGGTGCCTCAATGAACAAAGCTGTAGTGCGCCAAAGTCAAAAAACACGTATCTGTAATGTATTCGGATAATAAAAGGTATTTTTTGGCACCTTTCAATTCACCTGTGGTAACTACACAATTGCTGGATTCAAATTTAACTGCAAGGTGGCTCTATCAACAAATCTGGACTGGGCAAAAGTGCAAAAAACACGTATCTGTAATGTATTCGGATAATAAAAGGTATTTTTGGCACCTTTCAATTCACCTGTGGTGACCACAAAATTGCTGTATTCACATTTAAGTGCAAGGTGCCTCAGTCAATAAAGCTGTAGTGCGCCAATGTCAAAAAACACGTATCTGTAATGTATTCGGATAATAAAAGGTATTTTTTGGCACCTATCAATTCACTTGTGGTAACTACACAATTGCTGGATTCAAATTTAACTGCAAGGTGGCTCTATCAACAAATCTGGACTGGGCAAAAGTGCAAAAAACACGTATCTGTAATGTATTCAGATAATAAAAGGTATTTTTGGCACCTTTCAATTCACCTGTGGTGACTACAAAATTGCTGTATTCACATTTAAGTGCAAGGTGCCTCAATAAACAAAGCTGTAGTGCGCCAAAGTCAAAAAACACGTATCTGAAATTTATTCGGATAATACAAGGTATTTTTGGCACCTATCAACCTGTGCTGACTACAAAATTGCTGGATTCTAATTTAACTGCAAGGTGGATATATCAACAAAGGTGGAATGGGCAAAATGAACACCTCTCTGAAATGTATACTGATAATTAAAGTGGAGTTTTGCACCTAAGACCTGCAGTTACTAGAAATGATGTGTATCCTAATATAAGTTCAGACTGCCCAATATCCAGGAAATATTTCAATAGAAAACTGTTAATAATAAAGCTATTGCAGTGCAATGTCTACACTAAGTATTGGTGAACTTTATCCAGTATTCTTTATAGAGCTTGTCTGTGTTCGCCCACGGGCCCCCCCCCCTCCGCTCCCACTCGTGACTTTACAGCAGTAGATGCTGCTTTAAAATTATCTACCTAACTACATAAAATCTTCCAATCTCAGATCTAACTAAGTTGTAAGGATCACAGCTAACAGTAGCGCTTTCTCTGTGAAGAAATAGAATAATTTCGCTGAGCTGTTTGGACACAGGCAGAGCGCACGTCCTACTGCTATGAGACGTTGACAGACACTGATCATGAACAGGAAGGGCTGTTCTATGTAAAACGAGGTCATATGATTTTTCCAGCCAATCGCAACCATACACATCCCAGTCATGACGTCGCACACACATCTCACTCTGCTCTATTCTGTAAGCTGATTTGCTGGCCGCCAAAATGACAGGAAGCGCCGAAAAATGGCTCGATCTTAATAGATGATGCACAGATTTTAACCTAAATTATCGCATGATCTAAAAATTTCGATCAACATAAAAACTGTGCCGATTTCAACTTTGTTAATAATAATCGCTCAACACTAATGTTTATATGTATATATGTTTGAGATGTCTCTAACAATTACATCTAGCCTGCCGATATGCACAAGGTGGTAAGATTTTGTGGGATTCCAATAACACAAGACATTCAGCAAGAGGAGGCACCTTGCTTGGGCTATGAAGGGTCATATTGCCACCATTTCACTCAGCTAGAAAACCTCCCTCTAGGAGTCCAAGCTATGACAGAACAAATGGTTTCTTCAATCAGGATAGTACGTTTAAACTCACTTGGGCTATCCGGTCAGAGGACATGGCGACTGCCTATGGAGAAAATCTAAGTGCTTTCAAAGTAGCTTCAACACTCCGAATTTACCTGAGTTCACAGCACCCTAAAAACACCCATTTTTTAAAGACAGTTCAGACTTTTGTTCCCTCTTGAAAAGGAGGAAGATCTGGCATGCCAGATACCAACGACATATCACAGCTATTTATGCTATACCAAAGGTCATTAAGGACAAAATCACAGAAAAGCAATTGACCTAACTCATAAAATATACCTTTTATTAATAAATCATTAATATTTACTATAAAATCTCATTCAATCCTCCAGGTTGTAACGTTTTATGTCTGTACGTCCACTCAGTCTCCTTCCGGAGCAGTCGTTTGTCCAGGTCCCCCTCCCTATACTTTGCGCATGCGCGAGAAGATGTTGTTCTCGCGGTATTATGGCTAAAGAGGTTCCGCGCATGCGCAGGGTGACGCGAATCGTACTATACTATTGATACCACAGTCACCATCTTTATGTCTGGCGGAGAGAAGTAGCCACCAGCTCGGCGCATGCGCGGGAAATTGTCTGTCTCGCGGCATTTACGTCATCACAGGTACGCTGTAGCTTTAGAGTATTTTGTTTATCTATCATTACAGTTGCGGGCACTGGACGGCATCGATCTATATTGGATGACACAGGAGATCGGTAGGTGTCTTGTATAACTATCTGAGTGGTATTGACAAGCTAGTTCCATGTATCATAGACATGCCCAAGTGGGCGTACATTTTTTATGCGCGGGTATTTAAACTGAGGCTATTGGAGTGATGCATTAGGGACACATCCTTCCCTGACAGCCAGTGACTATTCTGATCTGACATCTATGGATCATCTATGGTTGTTCCCCTGATGAACCCCCACGATCTTAGGAGGGAGAAACGCGTCCGGTAATAGAGGTATTTGGTTGAAAGACAGGACGATTTAGCATCATGTGCCTTGTCTTCTGTTTGGTCTTTGTCAGCAGAGGTATAATCTATGTGTTTTGATTATACCTTGATGTATTTCTGAGAGGGTCCATTTGATTTATAGATTAGTAACGCACTAGGGTGAGCCATCGAGAGGCGGGGCCGCACTTTTTGGGGCGATAACTCCACCTATTTTTAGTATATACCAGTGGAAAGCATGGGGAAATGCGCCCCTGTTTGGTCCCTCTTTACATTTGTTTATAAATAACACTGTCTGTGGGTGTGGAGTGCACTAGTAAATTTTAATGATTTATTAATAAAAGGTATATTTTATGAGTTAGGTCAATTGCTTTTCTGTGATTTCATGACAGATACCAACCAAGGTGGATGTGACCAAATCCAAACTGTCCAAGAAGACAACCATTCTATTGTAGGAAAGGCCCCAGTCTAAGAGACCCAATAAACAGGAGAGTAGATGGTGATTCCAGCAAAGTTACCAGATTGCCACTGCTCATATGAGGATACCCTTCAAGCTCCAAAAATCTGGCTTGACAGATTCCAGGGAGAGATGGATGCCAGTACTTCAAGAGACAACATCCTCACCAGTTACTGAATCCTCTTGGATTCACTATCCTACTCCATCAGGTTGTCAGCCAAGGAGATGGCTCTATTCATGTCAGGCTGCAGTGCACAATGGCTAAAGCCATAGCTGTAGGTTACCACATCTAAAGTAAGCCTGTGTAACCTCGAATATCAACCTAGAAGGTTGTTTGGCTTAGAGCCTGATGAGCTAATAGAGGACTTGTTAGATAAAATGGGTGGTTCTCTACCTCAGGCTGGAGGTGGTCAAGGCAGAAGCTCCTTTAGGACAAGATCACCCCAGGTGAGAATGTCTTGGTCAAACAGAAGTGGCAGTGGGCAGCATTACCAAAGGTGGGCAATGAAGTGTGGTTTCGGAAGTGTGGATGTCAAATAGTCAGGATTCCTGGTCCTATGAGTAATAAAGGAGGGTTTCAATTTCCAGTTTTTGTGTCATCCTTTGGACCACTACTTAGTAACCCAGTGCCTTCTGAAACAGAGACAACTAGTCTTAGAATCTTCTGTGCTCAATCTAGTTCATAAAAGAGTTCTGCTAGATGTCCAGCCAATCCAGCGTTTTCCTGGTACCTAAACCTTCAGGAGACTGGCATATGAATGTGGATCTCTGGTTTCTCGACCAGTTCATTTTGAAGAACCCATTAGGATGGAGACAATAAAGTCGGTAATGGCCTTACTACACCAAAGTGATGTGATGATCTCTGAAGATCTCAAAGATGTATATCTGCATGTCCCCATTGCATCCTCTCAGCAAAAAATGTAAGGATTGCTGTGTTTTTTCAAGACCAGTTATGACATTTTCAGTACGTTGACCTTCCATTTGGGATAACCTCAGCACCCTTTGTATTCATGAAGGTAGTGTTAACAGTAACAGTGCTTCTAAGGTTGTAGGCTATTACAGTAGTAACATGAGAAAGGATCCAGCGAGGATCGCTAAAAGCAGGTTTCTTTATTGTGCATATAAAACTATAGACAACAGCATTAAAAGGTGCAGATACTGGAAGCACGCTTACGAGTTTCAACCCTACAGGGTTCTTGTTCACAATCTAATACTATTCAATCTGCATGACATTAAAAACATCTAACAACCAATCACTGGTATTCTAATCAATTACATCATTTCCTGATACAACAGATATAACGAGTGTAACTGGATGCACACGAGCTCTCACGAGTAATTATGTCTTGCTCCTCAAACCAATGTCTGACATTTCTGGCCACATGAAATGTTGCATTGTCTTTCTGGAACATCTCATCTGCCCCAGGAAAGACACTCAGAATACACAGGTAATCTGAAAGTATTTCCACATGGATGAGTAAACCTAGAAAATGCAACAAAAACATTCCTCAGACCATAATGCTGCCACCAACAGTTTGTGTTCTTCTGGCACTGCTTGCAGGGTATTTGTTATCAGATGCTTCTCGTTTGACACTTCAACATCTATCCATTCGATGAAGAAGAAAATTTGACAATTAGCAGAGGTCCAATTCCAATACTGCTGTGAAAATGTAAGCCTTTTCTGCTGATGCAACTTCGTTAGCAGAGGTGCAGTGACCATCTGTCTGCTTTGGAGGGTTCACTGAACTATTGTTTTAGACACACATCTGGTAACCTACTGGTTCATTTTGATAGTGAGCTTCTCCACAGTCAGTCTGCCCTTGCATACCTTCATAGCCAATGTTCACCTAACACATCAGTGGCACATGGTGCTCTGCAATTTCCACATCGCTTATTCGCATTGGTGCCATTTGTTCACTTACAGTACACTTTCATCACAGCAGTACGTGAAGAGTTCACAAACTGCACAGTTTCAGAAATACTTCTATCCTTTGCCCAAATGCCATTAATTACCCCTTTTTGCAAAAATATTACAGAAAGCAGAGAAAAATGGAGAACTAAAAAATGGAAAAAGAGAAAAAAAGATAAAGAGGAAAAGAAGACAGAAAAGAAAAGGGGATATCAAGAAAGAAATTAAGAGAAAAAGTGCCATAGAGTTAGAAACAAAAGACAAAATGTAAGCAAGTAAAAGAAGAGAGAGAGTGAGAGACAGGCCGAGAGTAAAAAGAAAAGTTAATAGGAAAAAGAAAGAACATAAAATGATAAAAGTGAAAGAAAAGAGAGAAAAAGAGAAGAAGAAGAGACATAGAAAAAGAAAAAAAATGAGAACAACAGGGATTAAGAAAAATAGGATAAGGAAGAGCGCGAGAAAGGAATCACAGAGGGCAGTAAAAATTAAATGAAAAGAGAGGGAAAGGACAAGAGAGAAGTAAAAGGGAAGAAAGTGAGAGAAACTGTTATTATATTATTATAGTTTCTAATAACCACTCCTTGAGGATGTAACGGCCGGTATAGTGGATCCACTGGACCACAGAAAGCAGTGGCAACAACTGCGCCAGGGAGCGGAGTCTAAGTAGATCCCGGTTTTCACCAGAGCCCGCCGCAAAGCGGGATGGACTTGCTGCGGCGGGATTCTACCAGGTCGCTACCCCTAACCGCGGCGGGCTTGCGGCGGCCGAGGTGCAGCGTGGTACAGAATCAAGAGACGGAAACCGTAGTCGTGGGCAGGCAGGAAGGTCAGGGCAGGCGGCAGAGATTCGGAAGTCGAGAAACGTAGCAGGAGGTCGGGTACACGGCAAGGCAAGAAGACACTTAGGAACGCTTTCTCTAAGGCTCGGTGCAACACAGATCCAGCAAGGAAATCCAGTGGGCCTAACCAATATATAGGGGCAGCACCTGGCAATTGGCCAATTGTCGGTGCGCTGGCCCTTTAAATTTACAAAAAAGAGCGCGAGCGCGCCCAAGGGAACGGACACACGCGCCTCGGCCGGCAGAGGATGCGGACGGAGCAGGACCGCGGTTAGGTGAATGGTTAGGACGAGTGCGCCTGTAGACCGGCCCGCGGCCAGCGGCGCTACCCGTCCCGGGCAGGTACCCAGGAGAGGGCGCACGGGTGCGCCTGCGTCCCGCGTGCCGGAGCGCGGCACCACTCGTTACAGAGGACACTGGGTGACATGTATGAATGGATCATTTTCACTGTTCTGCTGAGAAATGCACAAAAAGTGAGCGTTCCATCTTTTTTCCCTATGTATGGCGCGTCATTCAGGTATCTATGGTGCACTGTGTAACAGACCCGACATGTGGGGGCATTCTGGGGGGTGTCACACCACATTCATAATATTAGACACGTTTATGAATGTGGCATGTCAAAAATAGGTGCATAACTGCTCGATCAGCCACATGGTCTGCCTGAGCCTGAATAGTCGTAGTGGAACTAAATTTGCCATTAGGGCAAAAAACTGTCCTTTATTTCTCAACTTATACCAGTAATATAATAATATGTAATTTATGATAACTATTAAATTGCATAAAATTAAATTATATAATTTTAATAATAAATTATAGAAAATAAAATTTATATAAAATTCTATAATATCCCAAATATATAAAATTATCTATAAAATGTTTCTAAAATTAATATACCATATATACTCGAGTATAAGCCGAGTTTTTCAGCACAAAAAATGTGCTGAAAAATGCGACCTCGGCTTATACTCGAGTCACTGTCGGCACTCGGGCGCTGCGATGGCCCGAGTGCCGACAGGGACGCTTCAGTTATATGCGGCTCCTCAGGGAGCGCATATAACTGATTGCCGAGTAGCTGACAGTGTCCAGGCACTGCGGTGGCCCAGGCGCTGTCATCGACCCCTTCCCCTGTATGCGACTCATCCGGAGCACACACAGGTGAAGAGGTAGCACTGCGGGGCAGAGAGCGAGCGCTCCCTTCTCCGCAGTGGACTCCAGGCGGCCGCAAACTCACGGCCGTCTGGGGTTTCCGGCACAGGCAGCGGGTGTCATCACGCTGCGTGCGCGGCCTGATGACATCACGCGCCTGTGCCGAGAAGACCGAGGAGAGCGCGCGGGAGGCCGGACAGTGAGGAGGCGGAGCAGCGGGGATCAAGGTAAGTGTTTTTTTTTTTTTTTAAACCCTGCCCATACCTGCCTATAGCCTGCCTATACCTGCTAGGGGGACCTATAGCCTGCCTATACCTGCCTATAGTCTGCCCATACCTGCCTTTAGCCTTCCTATACCTACTAGGGGGACCTATAGTCTGCCTATACCTGCTTATACCTGTCTATAGCCTGCCCATACCAGCCGAAAGCCTTCCTATACCAGCTAGGGGGACCTATAGCCTGCCTATACCTGCCTATAGCCTGCCCATACCTGCCTATAGCCTTCCTATACCTGATAGGGGGACCTATACCTGCCTATACCCTGCCTAGGAGGACCTATACCTGCCTACACCCTGCCTATACCTGCTAGGGGGGCCTATACCCTACCTATACCTGCTAGGGGGACCTATACCTGCCTATAGACTTCCTAGGGGACCTATACCTGCCTATACCAGCCTATAACGACCTATACCTGCCTATACCCTGCCTATGAGGACCTATACCTGCCTATAATCTGCCTATGGGGGCAATTACCTGCCTTTAGCCTGCCTAGAGGGACATATAGTTGCCTATGCCAGCCTATGGGGGACATTAAACTGCCCATACATGCCTACTACCGGCCTGTGGGGAACATTAAACTGCCTATACCAGCCTATACCTGCCTATGGGGACATTAAACTGCCTATACCTGCCTATGGGGGACATTAAACTGCCAATGTAATTTTATTGGTATCTGTTTTTATTTTTAAAATTCACCAGTAGCCGCTGCATTTTCCACCCTAGGCTTATACTCGAGTCAATAAGCTTTCCCGTTTTTTGTGGCAAAAGTAGATGCCTCGGCTTATACTCGGGTATATATGGTAATCTAAAATTATATTTAAATTAAATAATAGAAATTAATGAAACCAATACAGCATCTGCCATAAATCCCGTTCTCAATTGTGTATTTACGGAGTTAACGTTTTGTTATTAGTGATTACAAACATATCATAGTAGGTAAGAAATAAAATAGAAAGTGATAGATCTTGCATGTTGCACCACAAGTGTCAGTGAGACCTGTGGTGTGCCAGCTATTACTGTATGTCAAATAAAGGCTAACCTACTGACCTAAATTTTTCTGAACACAAATTAAAGGGGTTGTATTGCTACAAAGATCATGTCTCAGATTATGGGGACAGTAAAAATAGGCACTTTTGTAATTCGGTTGCATTACCCCAGTCACTTGGTTTAGCAGATATGAGCTTTTCTGTAAATCTGTATTCTATCTGCTGCTGCTAGTCGGGACACGCCCTCTTTTCTGTGAATGGCTAGTTGGGACACCCCAGTCAGATCCCGCCCCTAGACACGCCCCCTGCACTGTGATTGGCTGGCTGGCTGACATTTCATTCAGCCTGTTGGGATACGCCCCAGCCAGGAAACGCTCCGGACACGCCCCCTGTGCTGTGATTGGCTGCCTGCACACTCTGTCTTTACTCCCCTCTGAGCTGTTGAAACCGAAAGTAAAACCAAGGACTGCTGGCTGTATACTGATCTCCCAACTCTAGGGTGAATGATCTGGCTAAATACTGACTGTTTAAGTCACAGATCCCCTCATATAACACAGTGTTACATCCTCTGTTCCCTCCACATACCACAGTCTTCTGCCTGATAACAGAGGGAGAGGAGGGGGAGGGCAGTGTGTATTCCTCCATATACCACAGTCATACAGTCTCCTGTCTGGTAACAGAAGGGGAGGAGGGGAGGGCAGTGTGCTTCTTCACATGTGTTTCATCAGTTCAGGCTGTGTGTATAACTGGTTATACCACAGCAAGGAGCTTGTGGTCCTGAAGGCTCTGTAGACACATGAGAAGCATGCAGGAGGCTGCAGAACTCTTCTCTCCAGACATCCTTCTGCTTCAGCTGCCTCACACAGAATGATGATGTCACAGCTTCAGTGAGGGGAGACACACCTCCTGGCAGGAGAGACACGCCTGCTGAGAAGAGAGACTCACCCCTGGATTTCAAATTCAATGTCATAGAATTTGCTCAAGAGCACGAACAGTTCAAACGATAACACCCCTTTAACATACTATATAAAAGTATAAAAATAAAAGCATTTTGTAAGATTTTAACCATAAAAAAATAAAATAAAATCTCCATTAAATTTTAGTATTATCATAATAAGCAACTCAATGAACTGTTTTAGCAGCCATTATTGAATTCTGGCATCCATTTATACACGTTTGGCAGATTACTAATGTACTAAGTACCGTGGCGTGCCAAACAGATACGCTAGGCTCCTCGAACATTAGGCGCTATTTCTGACCACACTTTCACCACTCATATATTCATGCGCTTTATACACTGAAAAAAAGATGTGAAAAATGTTCTTGACGTGCCCATTGTTTCTTTGTTTAGTGATTTTAACTGTATTTTCATATTCTTACATAAGAAACCTCCATATCACAAGGCATTATCGGAAAGGGGCTTACAAGCCCACAGCGCCCTCTGTTGGTTGTAACAAATCATCCATTTGCTAATGACTCACCTAGTATGGACAAAGCAATTAGGATTTTTTATCCAAGCCAGTATCTCTCATCTACAGACAACGCTGTTTCGGGATTTTTGTCCCTCTTCAGTGCAGAGTAGAGAAGATACTGGCTGGCTGTGTGGGAAGCATCGGGTAGCTCAGGAAGGGAAGATCTCTCCTTAAGGAGAGCACCGAACGAAAGGCATGTAGAGTTTTTGTTTTGCCTTTTCGCCCTCTACTTAGCATCTGCATATCACAAGGCATTATGGGAAAGGGGCTGTGAAGCCCACAGCGCCCTCTGTTGGTTGTAACAAATCCTCAATTTGCTGTTGACCCACCGAGTCTTGAGAAAGCAAAAAGGATTTTTTAGCCAAGCCAGTATCTCTCATCTACAGACAACGCTGTTTCGGGATTTTTGTCCCTCTTCAGTGCAGAGTAGAGAAGGTACTGGCTGGCTGTGTGGGAGGCATCGGGTAGCTCAGGAAGGGATGATCTCTCCTTAAGGAGAGCACCGAACGAACGGCTTGTAGAGTTTTTGTTTTGCCTTTTCGCCCTCTACTTAGCATCTGCATATCACAAGGCATTATGGGAAAGGGGCTGAGAAGCCCACAGTGCCCTCTGTTGGTTGTAACAAATCCTCAATTTGCTTTTGATATGCAGATGCTAAGTAGAGGGCGAAAAGGCAAAACAAAAACTCTACAAGCCGGTCGTTCGGTGCTCTCCGTAAGGCGAGATCTCCTTCCTGAGCTACCCGATGCCTCTCACCAGCCAGCCAGTATCTTCTCTACTCTGCACTGAAAAGGGACAAAAATCCCGAAACAGTGTTGTCTGTAGATGATAGCTACTGGCTTGGCTAAAAAATCCTTTTTGCTTTCTCAAGACTCGGTGGGTCAAAAGCAAATTGAGGATTTGTTACAACCAACAGAGGGCGCTGTGGGCTTCACAGCCCCTTTCCCATAATGCCTTGTGATATGCAGATGCTAAGTAGAGGGCGAAAAGGCAAAACAAAAACTCTACAAGCCGTTCGTTCGGTGCTCTCCTTAAGGAGAGATCTTCCCTTCATAAGAAACCTCCCTAATTTTAGATGGTAAACTGGTGCCATATAAAGTAATTGCTGCACATTTTGGAGTGACAGGAGTGACATAAAATTATCTAGCGCATGTCAAAATATTTTGTATACTAATTAAAATCACCATTAACTTCTCTCATCAATCATAATTATGCTGGAGCTGAATTAGTTTTTTTCTTCTGATTTTTTTTGGCTGTTGTGGAAACTATAGAGCGAGGATTACAGGGTGTAAATAAATGTCTATATAACTAGTATAAACAGCTATTCTTTGAGTCCCCGAAGGCATCATTACTTCTGATCGTGATAAAAAGATTGGGTAGCTGAGATAGTCAACAACTTTCCCCATGAAATGTCAAATTAGGAATTCCATCTACCCCCAACTGAACGACAAACCCTACGCTACAAGTGCGGGGCTGTCAGGGGAAAGCAGAGTCAAACAGTCTGGGTCGGTAATGGTCGGGAACGTCAAGCCAAAATCGGAAACCAGAAGAGTAACGGTAAACAAGCCTAGGGTCAAACACGAGCAGTAACGCGGTACAGAATCAGGGGACAAAAACATGGTCAAGAAGCAAGCCGAGGTCAAAAACTAAGAACGCAGTATTAAGAAGCACAGGGAAAACACAAGTGGAAACCTTTCACAGGCAATGCCTGACAGAACTGAGCAGGTTTAAAAGGTCTGCCCGGACACCACCCCAGCAGCTGATTGGTGTGGTGTCCGAGCCCTCCGATTGGCCCGAGTGACACACCCTCTGTTGGGAGAGGCTGCAGTGCTGTCACTACTGAGCTCCCGAACAGCACCTCTCCCAGGGTGTGGAGACTAGACGGTTTAACCCTTGCTGGGCGCTGCACCGTACGAACGGAAGGCAGTCCAGCTCAATGGATCCTGACATGAACCTTCAACAAGGGATACATGTATTTTTAATGAAGTAAGCTGCTGCCAGACACGTTTGACACTGGCCTATCTCCCACAGGAATAAAAGATGAGGCGTCTGATGAAGCTTTAAAATCAAGCAAAAGGCATCTGACTCTGGGCTAAGAATCGTATGACTGGCAGCTGAGACCAAGCTAAGAACCATGTAAGTGGAGTTAACAGCAAGATAAGAACTGTATAAGTGGAAACTGCCACCAGGCTAAGAACTATATAAATGACAGCTGACACCTGTCTAAGAAACATATCACTGCTATTTGGTTACTGGTAGTGTCATAATAATAAAGATCAAAGTTTGAGAGCATGGAAAAGGGTCGTAGCCCTAACAAATAGTGGAGCCAGTGTTAGGGCTACGGCCCTTTTCCATGCTCTCAAGCTCTTTCTTTTCTGTGACTTTTTGAGAAAGTTCGGATGACCGAAACGTCATTTTCACAGTCACTTACAATTGTCTTCATTGGAGCCTGAAGTGAATTTCTACAATAAAAATCTTCTTATGTATTTGCAATAATACACTTGTAGTGTGCAGTTAATTCATGAAATTTCTACTACACTACTGGTGTCAGAAAATGGAGCTGTAAAGCAAATACAAAAAATAAATCAAAAATTCACTTTACACCCCCATGTACATTTTTCTTTTGGTTTCCTGATACATTTTATGGTCAAGTAAATGGTAGCATTATAAATTATAACTTATATGGCAAAGTAAATAGAAAAATAAAAATGTTTTGGTTTTCAGAAGGTATGATATAAACAAAAATCCTTGTGGCACGATTGAGTTAAAATTTATTTAGCATTTCATATCTATTTTTGAGAATAGATGGAAATATATTGCTTATAAATTTTGATTCTACTGAATTTTAATTTTTACAATATAAAATATGTAATTTATTGGATAGAAAGTTAATAGAGACAAAGAGCAAGAATGAGCTCACTAAAAGAAAAAAGCATTTTAAGACAATGGTCTTGAGACCAAAGAAAGTTCCTTATCAATATACATCTAATACTATAAAATAAAGGGTAATTAGGTGATCTTTAAAGGACAGCTGTCATGATAGAGATCAGAAATTGTATATTGTTACTGTTTTGTATCTTTACAATTTCCCTGATTATAAATGTAAGGGACATATTGCTCTACCTCAAATTTAAATTTTCAGTATTCGAATGTAAGACCTATTTATAGAATTAATAATGCCACTAGTGGCTACTTTGACAAGAATATTTATAGAACTTAGAATATATTGAATATTTATAGAATTTATTACATTTCTTGATTTTCTTATTTAAATATAAGGCAAATCTATAGAATTAATAATGTCACTACAGGCTACTTTGACAACAGAATATTTGTGAAATTTTAGGTGTCTCCCTATCTTGTATGTATCGTTATTGTGGAACATAATATTAAATGTATTTGGTATCCTGTACCTATTGTTATTGTGGATTAAAATTTTAAGTTTATGTGTTATCCTGTACTTATCTTTATTATAAAATATAATCTTAGGTGTATGTGTTATCCTGCATTAACAGTTATTGTGGAACATAATCGTAGGTGCATATGTCATGCTGTATCTATTGTTATGCTTACACACCCATCTACTCAGAGGGCAACTGAATAATAAAAAAATACACATTAGATAACTACCAGTCCACACCCGTGTGCAGAAAAGCCACAATATCATACAGGGAAGACTGCACAAATGCAAAAATACAGATAAAATAACCACTCACATGCCTTCTATGCATGAAGGGTATGATTGCTAGTATTATAATTGCAAACTTTTTCAGGAATGTTAGGGCAGAAAACTACAAGGAACTAGAAGAAGATACGCTGATGCAGTATCAGAAACTTGGCTGCAATATGTCTCTTTCCTGACAACTGTGGTATGGTTAGTAATTAACATGGAGAACGTTTTCATCCAGATATCGCAACAATGGCAAAAAGATACCAGGGAAAATGGTCCACTGCCATGCTGACTGAATACTGCTGGACACTCTTCAGAGATGCTCCCGAACAGCTGTAGAAGAGACAAGCAAAGAAATCTAAGAAGTAGTCTATGACTTGATTTTTTTCAGGTGTTAGCCATAGACCTATTACTATTGGCATGCATTTGTGATGTAAACAATAATTGCAGATAACAAAAAAACTAGAGCCACTTTTGCATTTTGACTTTCATATTCCTGCGCACAAAAAAATTTATAAGAAATGCTTGATTTTACTTCAGTAACATGACTTTTGTAAAAAGAAATTGACCAATACTTTTAAAAAAATATATTACCATTTTCCTTCAAGCTAATAAAAAAAATTGAATGTAAAAATCACATAAAAATAAAACCTTACATATCACAGAAAAAAGATGAGAATATGTGTAGAATAACTGAGTGTGAGAAAGTGTTGTAGCGTTCTTACCTATGTGTAAATTAAATGAAAATGAGGAAGTGGGGAAAACACCTGGGCCAGGAACTGGTTAAATATATGATTTTTTCACATATTGTTTCATGTTTTAGTATACTAAATGGGAACTAAGTTATTTAGTTTACCATAGATTTACCACAGATTGAGATATAGATTGATGTATTCCTTACTTATTCTATATCGATTTTCTCGGCTATCTGCATAGGTTTTCTTGGTTTTGTCCATATTGTATGATGTTTATTTAGCTTACCTGTATTGATTAGGTCCATCATTTTAATGTGTGGATCTTTGCTTCATTGTTGTGGTATTTAATCACACTGAAATAATCCCACTCTCTTACAGTTGTTGTTTTATTTAGTCTTTTACTTTTATTTATGTATTATGTGACGTTCATTCACACCTACCTGAACTCTGTGGCCTTATAGTTGTAGTTTCCATCACACTATTTTGTATGCATGAAAAATAAAAAGAGAAAAGGCGGCACTCTCCTAGTGCAGAAAAACAAATGAGATAGTGCTCTGTGCAAATAGAAGTTCACTAACCTTTGGTGGTTGTACTATAGTAAGAGGCACAATGCTTGTATGTGTGTAATTCAATGTGAATACTGTGTAGTGGCCAGCAACAAACTCCAAACTAACAGCGGAAGACTTGATAATGATAAAGCAGGAATAACGTTAGCTTTTTTTTTGTTCATTATAAGCACCTAAAGACATTACAGGGTTCTAAGTGTTTCATGCTAGTACCAGCCCTTCATCAGGAATAAAAAAGCTGGGAGAACAAGTTTGGGTTTAAATACAAATGGATAAAACAGGAGTAACAAGCAACAATTAGCTGGAGCAATAGCAGGTACAATAATGTAATGTCTCGGTACTGCTCATCCCTTTCCCTTTAATAGTCCTTGCAGGCCGTAGTAATAATGGACATTTACATACGAGATATCTCCCCATCTCTTTCTCCATTTTATAAAAGCCAGCACACATATATATGGAGTTTGCAAACAATGGCCATCCTGTGGATACCTTAGAAAACTACATTTCCCATAGATCCCTGTTTTTGTTGAGTCATTATGTTGTGTCTTAAATGTACAGGAATGTCCGTTATAATCAGGTGACCTCCAGAACCAATCAGGCTCTCCTGTTTGGGCCTGGAGAAAAAGTTCAGTTAGAACCATTGGCTTGATGCTGCAGAGTGTGCTCTTAGCACAGGGGTTGAATACAACTCAGTGCGGTAGCTGTAAAATATACCATTTCCTCCAGCATTACCAAGAGAAGTCTTAGCCTCTTAAGCTGTACTACTGAATACCTCTTTTCCTACGATCAAGTACTTTCGCAAAGAGCGTTTTCCTCTGAATCCCCAGCCTGCTACTACCAAATACTACAGACCTGTTCATCCATATGCCTGGGATCAATACACAGTTCTCAAGTAAGTTTGTGGGACACGGATTTTAGAAAGAGCCCATAGCTGGACTGTTGAAACTTGAGGGTCTCTCGTCACAGTCCCCTGCTTATGTATTTATGTGTACTCAGTCGTTGAGTCACAGCCCCCTGGATGCAGGCCATCATTAGCATCATATATAGTAAACTACCCAAGTACCTACAAGCTAGCAAAAGAGATGGTTATCTAACTACTCCATCAACTGATTACTTGGATATCTCCTATAGCACCCACTGTATTGTTTCTGAACTTCACTATTATCATCATCATAACTGTTCATCTGTATTAGCTCGTCCTGCTAAGTAAAGGAGCAACAACTATCCTCGAAGCTTGGTTGTCTGTCATCATTGTCAGGTGCCACGTGGGGGCGGGTAGTTGGGGACATTCAAAGGTTTCTCTGGACATCCGGGACCAGGGTCATCCTCCCGGCCATACTGTGAGTTTTACCCGTGAAATATATATAGACCTGACCCCAACACCATTGGTATCCCAGTTGTTACAATAGCACATACACTTCCTGCATGTGCTAATTTAACTACTTGCTGTAGAGCCAGCACCGTGACATTGTTTTGCTTTACTCAACTATATGATATACAGTGATTTGTTTCTTTATTTACATCTAGTCAGTTATGTGCATATGATGTGGTATTTATTAACATTTACCCTTAGCCTAGTTTTTGTTGTTGTTGCTATCATGCCATTTATTATGCAGGTATTTGTTCCTTTATGATAAGTACATATACATATCATTACACTTACCTGATTTTTTTGGGTGAACTTTATTGATATTCACTTATATTTTGTTTCTTGCTATTTCTTATTTTATGCATCTATTTGTGATTTTTTTTACTATATATGTGCAATGTGAGAGTTTAATTTCATTCAGTATTATTTCTCACGAGTATAATTAAAAACTGCAATGATGCATATATTATGTATATTCGTGGAACAAATTCTTGGTCCTTTCATGACATCATATTCTACATTTGAAATATGAAAATCAGCCACATTATGTGAATTACATGCATGGGTGATCTGGGACAAGATTGATCTCATACACTATTATAGATGGGAATTATAGATAATAGACCTTATTTATCAAAACTGTGTAACAATAAAACGGTTTTTGTTGCTTATTGCAACCAATCAGAGCTCGGCTTTCGTATCTTATACTGCTCTAGAAAATTGAACGCTGAGCTCTGATTGGTTGCTGACCAAAATCCCAATTTGCCATTGGAAATCTTCAACCCCTTTTAGCCTTCACAGGTTAGTGTTTAAAAATTAAACTGTCACATTTTTTACAAAAGAAAACAAAGGTAAAATAAAAAATATACAGAGCACCAGAAATTTTAAAAACCAACAGGCTAAACGTATTCTCGAAGTCAGTGCTTCTGTATCATTTTTAAATGACCTCTAAGATGCACAGCTGTTTAAATTTTGGTATAAGAGATTCTATTATGTACTGTATGAATTAATCCACCTAGTGTTATTTGACGTGGAGGGTAGCACTTGTTAAATTGTGACTAATGGTGGTGTATCACTGCATATTAAAACTATAGAAGCATTGAAACATACTGTCTTACTCCACTGAAATTGTGTATGGCACTCGTTCAGATATAACTGCTGGTATATCGCTGCATATTGAACCTGCAACATTAACTCATGCTACCTTACTCCCCTAAGATTATACATAGGGTAATCGCTAATAGCTTGTCAAGTTTTCTGATGCAGATATTCCATTGCTGTATACACAGCCAAGACTAAAGGAAAAAATATTTCTATGTATAACAACTAGGGATGAGCGAATTTCTCAAAAATTCGATTCGGCTGATTCGTCAAACCTTCCCCAAAAATTCGGTTCGTTTAAAATTTATTTGTGATGAATCATGTTAAAAAACAGCTATTTCCTGGCTGCAGAGAGCCTGTATGGTGTTGTAGAACATTGTGCCATGCTGAAATATGCATAGGGAGCGTGGTTTGGTATTGAAACAATGCTGTGTTTTAGTATGACACGCAGATGACAGGCGCCGCTCTTAGAATCGCTTCACACTTCACTTATCTGGGCAGTTACGGGGTCAAAACTGACCAAATAACTGAAGTGGGAACGCAGCCTGACAAGGTAATGTCAGCGCCAGAGAGAGAGAGAACTGAGAGGGTCAAGATCCTACTATAGCGTCAAAGAGCGCACTCCTTTTACACCCACATCAGATGATTCCACAAATTATGACACAACCTGTTCTGTTAAACATTGGTACATGTAAAGCTACAAAGAGTTACTTTTTTGACTTATTGTGGTGAACTATCTTTGAAATACAGTGTGTGTATTTCTCGCATACACAAACCTCCATTACAAGCAGGTTATTATTTTGGGATATTGTTCTCTGCGCCAAAGAGTTACTTTTTTCACTTATAAGGTGTAACACCTTTGAAATACCTGGGTATATGTAGAAACTGTGGGCAGAAAATGAAGTGTGGCCAGGGATCTAATGTTGGCACCACGGCCCTGCATCAACATATGCAGCATCACCATCCAGTGGCCTGGGAGAAAAGTGTCTCAGATGTGGGGTTCCATCCTGCCGCAGCAACAGCAGCAGCACACAGTGGCATGCATCCCATTTCAGCCAGTCAAGGCTTCACCACCTCTGCTGAAAGTAGCGGTCTGTCTTTCCCATCATCTACCAGTCCAGATGCTCCTGCTCCTCGCCACTCATCGTGCCAGCAGTTGTTCGCCGAGGCGATTGCCAAGAGACAGCGGTATGTGTCCAGCCAACCTACGGCGCAGAAACTGACTGTGCCACTGTCCAAGTTGGTGGTATTGCAGTCCCTCCCTTTTCAAGTGGTGGACTCTGCACCATTCAGAGAACTGATGGCTTGTGCTGAGCCGAGGTGGAGAGGTGGAGAGTCAGTGCAGTGGAGGCAATAGTTATCCCAAGGAGAACTCGCGTGTCCACCCAAAATGTGTAGAGACTCACCTTTGTCAAGGTAAGTTAGGCGTGAACCAACCAGGATTTCCACACACCAATGCCTGATGCATCAGATTAGATCAGCCATTCCACCTCATCCAAACTTTGACAAATGAGTCTGGATTCTTCTGGCTACCTGCCTCAGCTACTATTCTGATGCTGCCACCCACCTGATGTCACACATCTGCTGCCAGCTGCTCCTTCTACCACCCACCATCTTTACCAGGAACTGGTATTTCCACCCACCTCCCCACTCTTCACTGGGCCGTTATGTAGCCTTCTGATGCTGCTTCTACCTTACCACTCCTCCGCATGCTGCTGCTGCTGTCACCTCCAGGCTATGTCACCATGTTACTCTCTAGCTTGATGCTGCTGCTGCCGCCACCTCAAAAATATGTCATTGTGCCACTCTCCGGCCTGATGCTGCTGCTGCTGTTGTTGTTGCTGCCACCTCCACACTGTGCAATTGTGCCAATCTGTGGCCTACTCATGCTGCCGCCAACTCCACAATCTGTCATTGTGCCACTCTGTAGCCTACTCAGGCTGCTGCCCCCTCCACAATCTTTAATTGTGCCACTCTGTAAACTACTCATGCTGCTGCCTCCTCTACGATCTGTCATTGTGCCACTCTTTAAACTACTCATGCTGCTCTCTCATTCGACCACCCTGTGGTTTCCTAATGCTGTTTCCAACCTCCACCACTCTATGACGTTGCCACTATGTTTGATTTTCCCCTTCTTTTAATCTGTCAGAAGGAATGAAAAGGACAAACACAACCGATTGCATCTTTGGAGAAGCCGTAATGCCAGTATGACATGGTCCTTTGTTTGTATCAGGATTGTCTGATGATTAGGTAGCAAAAAGCAGGAGTGGATACAAAACAGAGAAGACATGCAAATATTTCATTTACTTGTTATCTCTTTTTTGGATCAACTTCTGTTTCTTTTTGGCTTTAGCAATGTAACGGATGTGGTAGTGGATCCTCTGGACCACCACAAGCGATGGTGTAAGCCACGCCAGGGAGCGGAGTCTAAGTAGGTCCGGTTTTCACCAGAGCCCGCCGCAAAGCGGGATGGACTTGCTGCGGCGGATTACTACCAGGTCGCTACCCCTGACGTGACTTGCTTGTGGTGGCAGCCGAGGTGTTGCGCGGTACAGAATCGTGAAGCAGGCTCGTAGTCCGGGACAGGCAGAAGGTCAGGACAGGTGGCTAAGGTTCGTGGTCAAAGGACGGAGGCAGAAGGTACGGTACATGGTAAATTAGAACAAGGCACTTTGGAACGCTTCCTCTCAAGGCACAGGGCACTATCGATTCGGCAAAGTGCTAGGGAAGAGGCAGGGCTTAAATAGGGTCAGCGCCCGGTGAGACCAATCACCGGCGCACTGTCCCTTTAAATTTTGCTGAAGTGCCGCGCTCGCACGCTAGGGGGCGCGCGCGCACCCGGCCGGCAGCAGGAGTGCGCGCCGGGACGGAAACAGGAGCGTGGAAAGGTAAGTGGGACACAGGAGCGCCGGAGTGTCCGCAGCCCGAGCGTCGGGCTGTGGCACCGGCCGCAGCAGGAGGCGCTGCGGCGTTGCGGGTGTGCCTGCGACCCGACACGGGGGTCGCAGGGACACCCGTAACAGTACCCCCCCTTTGGCCTCCCCCTCTTTCTGGCCCGCATAAACCTAGACAAGAGGCCCCGATCCAGGATGTTCTCCTCCGGCTCCCACGACCTTTCCTCCGGCCCAAACCCCTTCCAGTCGACCAAAAAAAATCGTCTCCCCCTAACTGTCTTCGTGGCCAAAATTTCTTTGATGGCAAAAACATTGGTGGAGTCAGCTACGGGAGACGGGGGACCACAGACCGAGAGAACCAGTTATGGATGACCGTTTCAGTAGGAAAAAATGGAAGGAGTTTGGGATGTGCATGGTCGGAGGGAGCCGGAGCTTGTAGGCCACAGGATTAATGTGCCTCAGGACTTCAAAGGGACCTAAAAAACGTGGACCCAGCTTGTAGCTAGGGATTTTTAAATATCTGGCAGACAGCCATACCTTATCCCCTGGGACAAAGGAAGGAGGGGGTCTTCTTTTCTTGTCCGCTTGGGTCTTCATACGGGCAGAGGCCTGAAGCAGGGACTGGCGTGTCTCCCTCCAGACAGCGGATAGGTCGCGGACCAGACTATCCACAGCAGGGACATCGGAGGAGGCAGAGGGCAGTGGAAGGGGTGGGCGGGGATGCCGACCGAAGACAATGGAGAAGGGAGATGCCCCAGCGGAATCAGAGTCCAGGGAATTATACGAAAATTCCGCCCACGGTAGCAGACTTGACCAATCATCTTGCTTGGCAGAAGTGAAGTGGCGGAGATAGGTACCCAGGACCTGATTCACCCTCTCCACTTGCCCATTGGATTGTGGGTGGTACGCAGAGGAGAAGTCCAGTTCCACTTGTAGAAGCGAACAAAGGCCTCGCCAAAATCTCGAGACGAACTGAACTCCCCGATCCGAAACTATATGTAAGGGAAGTCCATGCAGACGGAAGATGTGTTTGAAGAAAATATGGGCGAGCCGAGGGAAGGCCAGGCAAGGGAACAAAATGAGCCATTTTGGAAAAACGGTCAGTGACCACCCAGATGACCGTATTTCCCTCTGAGGGTGGTAAGTCGGTTATGAAGTCCATGGCAATATGGCTCCAAGGATAGCTAGGCACAGGCAGAGGCTGAAGTAGTCCCGCAGGTTTGAGGCGAGGCGACTTGTTGCGGGCACAGGTGGTGCAGGCCTCCACGAACTCCTTCACATCGTTGGCGAGACCAGGCCACCAGTAGAACCGGGAAATTAAAGAACAAGACCTCTGTACCCCAGGGTGTCCAGCTATACAGGAACAGTGACCCCATTTCAGGATCCTCAACCGGAGCGCAGGGCGCACATACGTCTTCCCCGAGGGAACCTCTTGGAGGTTAGTGGGAGCCACATATATCAGATGTTCCAGAGGTACGATATGTTTTGGGGCCACCTCTTCTTCCCCACTAACATCGGAGGCACGAGAAAGGGCATCGGCCTTGACGTTCTTTTCTGCCAGTCGGAAATGGAAAACGTAGTTAAAGCGGGCAAAGAACAGAGACCATCTCGCTTGACGAGGGTTCAGACGTTACGCTGTCTGGAGATAGAGGAGATTTTTGTGGTCTGTGAAGATATTTACAGGGAAATGAGCACCCTCTAGGAGGTGGCGCCATTCTTCCAGAGCAAGCTTAATGGCTAAAAGTTCCTCATCCCTGATGGTATAGTTTCTCTCTGCCAGTGAGAAGGTCCTGGAAAAGAACCCACAGGTCCGAGTCTTGCCCTTGGGCCCCTTTTGGGTGAGCAGCGCTCCAGCCCCTATGGAAGAGGCGTCGACTTCTAAAAAGAAGGGTTTCTCGGTATCTGGCCGGGATAACACAGGTGCGGAGGCGAATGCTGCCTTCAACTTGGAAAAGGCTTCTTCGGCAGCCGGAGGCCACAGTTTCGGGTTGGCATGTTTTTTTTAGTAAGAGTCACAATAGGTGCTACCAACGTCGAAAAATGCGGAATAAACTGCCGGTAATAATTTGCGAAGCCCAAGAAGCGTTGTCTGGCCTGAAGGCCAACGGGTCGGGGCCATTGTAGGATGGCAGAGAGTTTGGTGGGGTCCATCCACAGACCCTTATCAGAGATTATGTATATGAGGAACGGGAGGCGGGTCTGGTGGAATAGGCACTTTTCCAGTTTAGTGTAAAGATGGTTCTCGCGCAGGCATTTCAGGACCTGGCGCACATGCGACTGGTGGGATCCCAGATCGGGTGAGAATACCAGAATGTCATCCAAGTAGACCACTACACAGACATACAGGAGGTCTCTGAAATGTCATTGACAAATTCTTGGAAGACGGCCGGAGCGTTGCATAAGCCGAAGGGCATCACAAGATACTCAAAGTGCCCATCACGAGTATTGAAGGCCATCTTCCACTCCTCGCCTTCCCGGATCCGTATGAGATTATATGCCCCCCGCAAGTCCAACTTGGAAAAGACCTTGGCTCCCCGGAGACGATCAAAGAGTTCCGTGATTAAATGTAAAGGGTACCGGTTCTTGATGGTGATCTAATGTAGACCATGGTAGTCAATGCACGGTCTCAGGGATCCATCTTTCTTCTCCATACCCGCCGGAGAAGTCGATTTGCGGATAAATCCCTTTCGTAAATTTTCTTCCACGTAGGCCGACATCGCCTGAATTTCGGGTACGGAGAGCGGGTAGACCCTACCCCGGGGAGGACTAGGCCCGGGTAGCAGGTCTATGGGGCAATCATACGGGCGGTGAGGAGGAAGTATCTCGGCTCGCTTCTCGGAGAAAACGTCCTGGAAGTCCTGATAAGGTTGCGGTAAGCCAGGTAGTGGCTTGAGAGAAGACTGCGGAGGACTGGGGCGCACCCGGCGGGGTGCCGATAAACAACGGGACTGGCAGTCCGGACTCCAACGCAAGACTTCACCCATCTTCCAATCGAGTGTAGGGGCGTGACGCTGTAGCCAAGGGAGCCCCAGTAGAACAGCCGAGGAAGAACGGGGTAACACGAAGAACGTGATCCTTTCCCTGTGCAGGGCTCCTACTTGTAGAACCACTGGTTCAGTCCGGTAGTGGATGGAGTCACTTAATAGCTCACCACTGACGGAGGAGATGACCAAGGGTTGGTCTAGGCGGACCACCGAGAGACGATACTTGGTCACCAGCGAAGCATCCATAAAGCTCCCAGCTGATCCGGAATCCAGGAAGGCCGACACTCGGAACGAGATTCCGGAATTGGACGTGACCAGAGCTGGCAGCATAAGCCGTGGAGAGGGATTACTCACACCTAGGGACGCCTCTCCCATGAAACCTAGGTGCATGCGTTTCCTGGACGTTGTCGAAGAAGTGGACAACCCCTATGGAAGTGTTCGGGGCTGCCACAGTAGAGACACAACTTCTCCTCACGTCGTTGGGCTAGCTCTTGCGGAGTCAGGCCAGTACTGTCCACTTGCATGGCCTCTTCCAAGGCTGGCTGGGTAGGAGGCAGTGGGGGACGCTGAAACACTGGCGCAAGACGGGGTAGCCGACGTGTTTGAGCTGGTTCACGCTCCTGGCGGAGCTCCTCCCGTCTCTCCGAGAAGCGGATGTCAATGCGGGTCGCCAGGTGGATGAGCTCACTTAAGGACGTCGGAGGGTCCCGGGTGGCGAGGGCATCCTTAATCTGGCCGGAGAGGCCCTTCTTGAACATAACGCACAACGCTGCATCATTCCAAGCCAATTCAGAGGCTAAGGTGCGAAATTGCACAGTGTAGTCGCCAACGGAGGAGTTCCCCTGCTGTAGGTTTAACAAAGCAGTTTCAGCAGACGAGGCGCGGGCAGGCTCCTCGAAGACTCCGCGAACTCCTGCAAGAATGTCGCCAGATCAGCTGTGATAGGATCGCCTCGGTCCCAAAGTGGAGTCACCCAGGTCAGGGCTTTCCCAAGGGGAGACTGACCACGAAGGTTACCTTGAACCCTTCGGACGGGAACTGGCCAGCCATAAGTTCCACGTGGAGGGCACACTGGGTGATGAACCCTCTGCAGGCCTTAGAGTCCCCTTCAAACTTCGTCGGCATGGACAAGCGGAGTTTAGGGCCAGCGGATATCCCCGGAGCGACTGCTGCTGATTGAGCCACGGCAGCCGATTGCTGCTGCTGAGTGGCCAGGAGCTGCTGCCTCATAGTAGTCAGTTGGTTCAGCTGTTGCGCTTGCTGCGCGATCTGCTTGGATTGCTGAGCCACGATGGTGGTGAGGTCAGAGACGCTCGGTAGAGGCACATTGGCGGGATCCATGGCCGAATCGAACTGTAACGGATGTGGTAGTGGATCCTCTGGACCACCACAAGCGATGGTGTAAGCCACGCCAGGGAGCGGAGTCTAAGTAGGTCCGGTTTTCACCAGAGCCCGCCGCAAAGCGGGATGGACTTGCTGCGGCGGATTACTACCAGGTCGCTACCCCTGACGTGACTTGCTTGCGGTGGCAGCCGAGGTGTTGCGCGGTACAGAATCGTGAAGCAGGCTCGTAGTCGGGGACAGGCAGAAGGTCAGGACAGGCGGCTAAGGTTCGTGGTCAAAGGACGGAGGCAGAAGGTACGGTACACGGTAAATCAGAACAAGGCATTTTGGAACGCTTCCTCTCAAGGCACAGGGCACTATCGATTTGGCAAGGTGCTAGGGAAGAGGCAGGGCTTAAATAGGGTCAGCGCCCGGTGAGACGATTCACCGGCGCACTGTCCCTTTAAATTTTGCTGAAGTGCCGCGCGTGCGCACTAGGGGTCGCGTGCGCATCCGGCCGGCAGCAGGAGCGCGCGCCGGAATGGAAACAGGAGCGTGGAAAGGTAAGTGGGACACAGGAGCGCCGGAGTGTCCGCAGCCCGAGCGTCGGGCTGTGGCACCGACCGCAGTAGGAGTCGCTGCGCCGTTGCGGGTGTGCTTGCGACCCGACACAGGGGTCGCAGGGACACCCGTAACAAGCAATACTGATGGATTATTGACCGACTGAAAGCGGACACTGATGGATCCAAGGAAGGGCAAAATGATCAGTGACGTCAATGCAAAATTACTGCCAACACCCTCTCCACTCTTTCGAGGAGGGGGAGGGGTGGGGAGAGGGGTGGAGGGGCTCTACATGTATCAACGTTTAACAGAATTACCACAATAAGTGAAAAATTAACTCTGCCACAGATAGCAATATCCCAACAGACTGAAATGGCTGGATTTGAGATGTGTGTAGGAGAGACAAACACACATTGGATTTTACACAGAGTTCCCGACAATAAGTGAAATAATTAACTCTTTGCCACAGATAGCAATATCCCAAAATAAACAACGCTGGTTTAGGAATAGGTGTGTATATGACACACACCTGTGTATTTGAAAGGTATTTCACCCCAGTAACTGTAAAATCGGAAGTATTTTGTACAGGATGAAATCTAGTGCAGCTACATAGAGATGCTTGTGCATACAAGACACAGTGACAAGCGACAAAATTTAACATGGCTGCCCTACTAATAGGGCTGTGACATCACAGAAGCTGGCTGGCTGCTGATTGGCTGCCTGTCTGCACATGTCATTGAGGGCATTCCTTTCTTCCTCCTATAGTTCTTTGCCCCATGTCACTCCATGTGCTCACGGCCATTTTAGATTCATTACCACAAATTGCCATGAACTTCGGCTTCATTCAGAATCGAATTTTTCCTGAAATTCTAAATGAATTCTACTTCATTAGAAGCGATCTGCTCATCTCTAATAACAACAACCCCTCCCCCTTTCAACATATGGTTACATTCCAAAAAATAGCTTAAGCTGAAAACACCTAGCTGGCTGATAGGATGTAGTAGCACATGAATTGCTATCTCTAAAGAACAAAAATGCTGTCACTGGGGCTTTAAATTCTCTAGCTGTTAGATTACAAAATAAAATAGTGGTCTACTTCTGCAGTTGGTCAGACCGTAAAAGACTGTAAGTTTAGAAATTAAAAAATGTCCAAAACTTCCCCTACATGTTTCACTACAAAGGTTGCATCGTCAGAAATATGAGGTATGGCTCTGCATATCCAAATGAGTGACTATTTAAAGGTTGTAGTATCCCTCCCCTTAAGGCGGATAGACCAATTAGCAGTATAGCAGGCAAAAAGACCAATAGGATTATTTGTTGAAGAATATTCAAAGCTGTCACAGGAAGGTTTCCTCAGGTGCATTAAATCTTGACTAAGATATTATGTTCTTTAGAGGTGATCATTACCATTCACTTAACTGTATTGTTTAATCATTTTTCAATCAATTAGGCTCAGCCAATAGGAAAATCTAATAGCGATGCCAGTCTCTTGTCAGAAAGTCAGCTCTGTATTGTTGAATGAGCTATCAGTTAATCAAATATAGTTGTAGCCATTACTCACACGGCCTGAAATGCGTTAGATTTATCTTGTTCCTGCTTGATTTTTGCCTATTAACACACCCTTCTCGTATTCCAATAGATAATTAAAAATGCATTATGAGTGATACTGGCTTGGCTAATATCCCTTTGCTTTCTCAAGACTCAGTGGGTTAAAAGCAGATTGAGTATTTTTTATATCCAGTAGAGGGTGCTTGAGCTTCTTAACTCCTTTCCCATAATGCCTTGTGATATGCAGATGCTTAGTACAGGGCAAAAAGACTATTCAAAACTCTACACACCGTACGGTGCTCTCCCCAAGGAGAGATGTTCTCCTTTCTAAGAGATAATTAACTAACTTTAAAGAACACAGTCAGAATCCTCTCCCAGACCGTAGTAAAATTTGGATCCTCTAAATTTGTATTCGGTCTTAAGGGTATCCCAAATTCCTTATAAACCAATTGTTGTGGGAGATACATTTCAAAACTAGCAATCTTTCACCAGGACCTAAGTTGTTGTTTATATGTTTTTGACAATTTTTGAAAGGCCTGGTTTATATCATTTTGATTAAGGGGGATAGCTATACTAGAAAATACTTGGTTTGCCTTAGCTGTCAGGGGCTCATAACTATATCTTTGCGATAGAAAGCCTTCCATGTCAATAGCTCAAATATGCCATTTCTGCCAGTTAGAGCAGCTAAACATCATTGGAAAAATGACCCGGCTGTGATGGTGGGGTTGTCTCATTAGAACAAAATCACAATTTTTCAAAAGAAAACAAAGGGAAACGGAAAAATTTACAGAGCCCTAGACATTTTAAAACCAACAAAACCTCTGATCAAGTTAAACGTATTCTCAAAGTCAGTGCTTTTGTGTAACTTTTAGAGGTCCTTTAAGGTGCACAGCTATTTAAATATTGATATTATAGATTATATTATGTATGAATTAATCTACTTAGTATTATCTGATATGGAGGGTAGCACTCATTACAGAATGACTACTAGTATATCACTGCATGTTAAAACTATAGTAGCATTGACCCATCTTACTGTCTTACGCCACTGAAATTGTGTACGGCACTTGTTCAAATATTACTGCTGGTATTGCTTGTTGATCTGCTGATTGCTGTGCGAAGCAATAACAGCTTTGCTATTATACAATTTTGATAAATGAGGTCCACTGTGTTTTGCTAATGGCTATAACAAATCCCGTCAGTAGTTTATTTGATTGTAGTATACTGTCTTTTATGCAGGATTGGCCAAAATGATCTATTTTGGAATTTGTATTGTGTGCAGGTTTGCTAACATGTCAGCTTTGTCACACATTTTTAGCTTCTCTACTGTTTAATATGGGTCTTTTATCCTGTCTATCCACATACCTTACAACACTATTGTTTTATGAATTCTACCAGTTAACGGGATTCATCTCCTGGAATTTAGCACCAGTTTCGTGGTTTTAACAAATTTAACATTGTGCTGTCTTTACTACAAATAATAACTAACTAAGCTCAAAAGGAGGAACAGACACACTAATTCACTGTGGTTTTAACTTTATGGAAATTAGTGTTAATGTATTAACTTGGATGTTGTCAGAACAACAGGGTTTCCTTTATGTCCTACCAGCAGCACAACAAATGTGGTATTCCTTCCACTGTGAACTAGTAGCACAGCTAGAACTTTTCATGAGAATTAGTTTAATAATTAATTAGTGATGAGCGATTACGTTGACTATCGTCATCGGGTCGATATCGGCAATTATCAATAAGATATTCCATAGTCGATAATAGATTATCACCGATGACCATTAAAGTCTATGGGACAGCAACAACACCTTCATTCTTACACCCAAACAGGGCTGGAGAAGCTGGAATTAACATCCACAACAGTCAAATGGATACGTGCTATATCTTAGGCAACACACTTAGGTTATAAAAGCCACAGAAAAAAAATCACAGACCATTCACTATCCCTGTCTTGCACCACAGCATGACCCTTAAACCTGCATGACCCACAAATTAAAAAGTGCCAGAAGGCAGTATGATTTGAACCATCATTTTACTTGAACTGGACATTGAATATCCCTGTCCTGGAAGGCAGCAGGAGCCCCAAACCTGCATGACCCCCAGATTTAAAAAGTGCCGGAAAAAGGAGTCTTTCAACCACCATTTTAGTTGAACTGGACATTGACTATACCTGTCCTGTACCACAGTATGACCATTAAACCTGTCTGACCCACAGATTAAAAAGTGCCAAAAAAAGGAGTCTTTCAACCACCATTTTAGTTGAACTGGACATTGACTATATCTGTCCTGTACCGCAGAATGACCATTAAACCTGTCTGACCCACAGATTAAAAAGTGCCGGAAAAAGGAGTCTTTCAACCACCATTTTAAGATAATCACTTTGGACTTATTAGTACCATAACCTGTCCTGGACCACAGCATGAGCCCCAAACCTGCATGACCCCCACATTTAAAAAGTGCCGAAAAAGGAGTCTTTCAACCACCATTTTAGTTTCACTGGACATAGACTATCCCTGTCCTGGAACGCAGCATGAGCCCCAAACCTGCATGACCCCCAGATTTAAAAAGTGCCGGAAAAAGTAGTCTTGAAACCACCATTTTAGTTTCACTGGACATTGACCATACCTGTCCTGGGCCACAGCATGACTCTTAAACCTGTTTGATCCACAGATCACAAAGTGGCACTATGCTATTTTGTACAGTGACTGTCATTTAGTATATTTTTTGGTAACTGACATTTGTTTACAGAATTTATTTAGGGGAAATTTTATTTATATGTTTTACATTATTATCATTTAGCATATTTTCAAGTGTGATAACATACAACATACACCCCACCCTACAGTTTAAAAGGTATTTTTTACACGTGTAGCGAGTGTTAATTCTTCCGCACAGCAAGCATAAGTAATAAAAATGTCTAATCAATCCCCAAAACAGCTACTTAGTTGAGAAGACATTTGCCCTCCTGGCTTTCTGAGAGTGATTCAGACCCATTCAAATCAATGGTTTCATTTTCCTCCAAATCCTCTTCAGTGATTTAGGACAGACTCCCCTGGGAGATCCCAAATGATGCTACCCAAGTGCACTCAGCCCCAGAATATTTTAAGCCTCAAATTGTGCAATTTGTTCCAGCCCTGTACCCTTTTTGACACTACTAACCTCACAGAAATCACCTTTTCCAAAATCTGGATTTTTTAGAGAAATTTTGAAGCTCTCCTGATTGCCCCTAACTGTGAAGCCAGTGCTGGCATCAGCCTCGGTTTAACGTGGGAGGTCCAGCTGCAGGGACAGACTTACGTGGTGAGAGCCCAGGCTAGCGTCTGTCATCTTAACACGCAGGTTCAGCGCAGGCCGGATTACAGTGGTGCGGTGAGATCCCAGGCTGGCCGTCTGCATCCTATTAACACGCAGTTTAAAATGCCCTTATGACGCCGCACCACGTCAACAGTCGTGCTGAACAGAGTGCGGAAGCGGAAGTGTGAGGTAAGACCCTCCAGCCGTCCTCATTACACTGTCAAGACCTGAGTAGCGCTTGCCCACCGTATGAGTGCGGACCCAATTGAGCTTCACTTGGAAATACTGGTGGATAAACGCTCCTGTTCCACGCCAGGTGCTCCTTTTTCTTGGCATTCTTTTCTCATTTTTACTCAACGTGCTGAGAAATTGTCTCTGTAACTTGTTCTCTATGTCCGGCTCCATACTCATGTCCTCTGAATAATAACCAATCTGGTCAAGTTTTCCTGTACCTCCCTTGTTACAATTCAAGGAATTTTTTTAACCAGCTATTTTTGGTACATGCAATTTTTTAGTAAGTTTAAATCTAGAAAAAACATTTTTAAAATAGGATGGATATCCCACCATGTCTTTGTTTCTTCTTCTCTTTTTAATTGTATTAAATGGGTTGTCTTCAATACAGGGATTCTACTATGTTAAAGATCTTGCAAAAACAAGTCATTTTGCAATATGTGTCCATTAACAGTGTCCTACCTACCTGTTTCTGACAGCACCATCACCAATGAGCCACTCTTGACAATTGTGAAGAAGCAAATGTCTGTAGAAACAACATTTTATTATAATATGACCTGTTAGTAATAACTGCTGTCCACAGCAAAATGCCCCCAAAAATTCAAAAGCATGACCTTGAGCCACTTTGGACAATTGTGAAGAACAAATGTCTGGTTAGAAACAACATTTATTTTATACAATGACCGTATTATAGCTGAATGTCACAGCAAAATGCCCCAAAAAATTCAAAGCATGGACCCTTGAGCCACTTTGGACAATTGTGAAGAAACAAATGTCTGTTAGAAACAACATTTTTTTTATTATAGGACCCGTAAGTATAGCTGCATGTCACAGCATAATAGCGCCCCAAAAATTCAAGCATGACCCTTGACCACTTGGACAATTGGTGAAAGAACATATGTCCTGTTAGAAAACAACATATTTTTTTCTAATATGACCTGTATAATACGGCTGCATGTCACAGCAAAATGCCCCCAAAAATTTCAAAACATACCCATGAGCCACTTTTGACATTGTGAAGAAACAAATGTCTGTTAGAAAACAAAATATTTTTAGATAGACCTGTAGTAATTGCTGCATTTCCAAGCAGCATACCCAAAAAATTAAACAAATGACTTTCTCCATCTGCAGCCACTGATAAAAATTGTGAGGGAGAAATCCACTTATAAAGCCACATTTCTGTTCCAAAGACCATGATTATTGCGTGTTCTCACAGCAAACATGACCCCAAAAAATTATAAATTATACTCTCCGTCACAATTAAAAATTGTGATGAGAAATGCCCACTTAGAAGCCACATTTCTGTTCCAAAGGACCATAATTATAGCTGGTATCTCACAGCTGCAACAATGACCTCAATCAAACCATTGACAATGCGAAAATTCTAAGATAAAGTGAGTAACATGGAATACGGTGTTGTCAATGAAACCTTGCTGTCTTTTAAACAGTCTCCTCACAGCAAAACCAGCAAATGAACTGTTGGGAAAAAGAGATTAAAAATTGCAAAGAAATGATCATTTAAAAAAAGTTTTCAAGAGGACACATCTTCTGTTTGAAGAAATGTGAAGTAGAACCGGCAAACTAATCGGTGACCTCGGCAATTGGGGCCCACAACATCATCAGAGATCCACTTGCCTGGATCATCTTGATGAAAGTCAACGATCCACATTATCTGTGGAAAGCCATGCGTTTGTCTGTAATATGACTCTCCAGCTGTGCTGAAGGTCAGAATTGACGCTGGCTGCTGGCAGGACAAGCACCTCTATGGCGTGGCAAGCAAGCTCGGCCATTCGTCCCATTTTTGGATACCCAGAAGTCTATTGGGGTCGCCGGAACTCTTCCAGAAACAATCGGTGTTTGGACACATATAGTCGTGCACCATGATCTTAAGCTGGTCTCTGTGTGTTGGATGTGTGCCCAGCAATCATGCGTTGGTGAGGTGGTAAATAAAGATTGCCAGAGGTCACCCATATAGGCTTCTGCCACCTTGCCTGCTGCTGCTTCGCCGCTAAACGCTACTGGCACTCACCTGCCTGTCCGTCCGCTGATGTTGGTCCACCGTGACATTTGAAGAACGTGAACCAGAACGCAACAGATGTCTCCAGTTGATCAATCAGCAAGTCTCCATTTCCTGCATTTTACTCTCATATTTGGGTGGGTGGAAGGAAAGTGGCTGAATTTTGTTTTGTACCGGGATCCAAGAGGGTGGCACCCAGTAACTGTTGTTATATTTTGATGGCCTTAATGCAGATCATGTTGGAGGAAATGGAGCATCCAAGCACTCATTGTGAGAGATGGAGCCTTGATTTCCCCAAGCCTCTGTGTCGATGGGCAAAAGAAACAGATCTTTCTCATCTTCCTCCCCCCTCAAATACGCACCAACCGTGTTTCCAAGGCAGGTACGTCGGTAATGTCGGTGTCTATGGAATATACCTCCTCCTCCTCTTTCCTCCTCCTCCTCTTCCCTTTCCTCCGCACAGCTTCAACACAGCCCTGACTTGCCTGAGATGAAATGCAGCCCCTGAGAGCGATGCGCCGCCTTGCACTAGCCCTGGACTCCGAACCACTGCCTATGAAGACCGATGAAATTGTGAAACTCTCGGTGCCTTGTGATTCACGAGAGAAAGGCTCCGTGTCCGATCTGTGTCCGTCTCCTTTCCTATGCTCGCTGGCGGGACCTGTTGTTTTCAGAGTGGTCCAACGATCATTACCAGAACTAAGAACACCACAATTCTCATGCTGACAAGGCCATCGTCCGCCCAGAACCATTTTGGTGGCTTCTATCAAAACTGTCAAGGAATGGGGCAGAGCTCTTTCACCTGCCTCCAGCTCTCGGTGGATCAACCCCCCGAGTCCTGCACGCTGCTTGTCATGCCATGTGTCCACTTCGTACTGCGTAATGGCGATTGCGCTTGCTTGCCACAATCGCTGGAGCATGTGGAGGGGTGGAGATTCCCGCGTGTTGCCACGTCAAAATGAGACGGTTGACAGGGAGCCGACTGACGCTGCAATGCAGCCAGGTGGGACAAAGCAGGTGCGAACGCGGAAGTTGCGAACTCCAGAACCTCGAGCTTCCTCAGCATGCAGTCCCGACCGGTAGACTCTTTAGAAATTTCTGGACAGACAAGGTTCATGACATGTTCCGAGGCAAGGGATGTGGTGCTTCCAGCCTTTTAACCGATCTTAAGGGGCGGCCAGCAGATTCGCCATTATCGCACACTCACCTTGCCTGTCACAAGGCTCTTGTCACCCAGCCAGCGCTCGGTCTCGTTGCGAGAGCCGTCCACTAGCTCCGACCTGTGGTGAGGACCGTTTTCCTAGACAGATTATAATTTTCAACACGGCCTGGTTTCTCCTGGGCACGAGATGCCACCAGAGGACCATGGGGGAAAGAGCCCTGCACCATCCGGCGGTTTTGAAGAGCGTGCGCCGAGCCTGATAAGCCACGTCCACTCCCCAGAGAACATACACCCAGTCACCCAGTTGAAGCTTTCACATAGACATAGTGCCTTGGCCTGCTTACTAAGTCCATGTGTCGTGGGTCCAGATGGACTTTTCCCGGCCATCAGATGCAGACCAACGTGCTTGAAATTTTAGATGACCACGTGGCTGCCAGGGGCAGGGGACGGCTTTTCTCTGGCAAAAGAAATGCCTGCTCGGCATCTGTATGGGGGCAGGCAAGGGCCATGACGTGGTGGGAACCCATCTGTGTCCACCAACGGAAAGGCAACCTTTCCAAGGCCAAAAGCCTGGCAATGCCGACATCAGGCTTTGGCTTTGGGATGGTTTGGGTTAAAAGTGTTTCCTTCTGCATCCTCAAACCTGGAAGCCTAAAGGCAGGCTTGCTAGACTGTCTTGCTGTACGGTTGTGCAGGTCGTACAAACTGTCGAAGGAGAGGGGTAGGATGGGTCTCTGGTGGTGCTGATTGGTACTCGGGGTGCGACGGTGGAGGCTGATTGCGAGGCAGATCCCCTGATCATGACTCTGAGAGACATGGGCATCGAGGAAACGCATTGGTGGTGGCGGAGGAGGAGGCGGAGACAGAGGAGTGAGACCAGTGGTTGGAGGCCCGGCGTCGTCTGGCCTTTTTTGGCCAATATTGCCCTCCATTTCACTCATGCATTCGCTGCATGTGTCTAGACATGTTGGTGGTGGTTAACCACTCTAAGATTCTTGCCTCTACTCTATGCTTTACGGCAAAAGGCGCATATGACATCGCTGGTGGTGAATCAAGGCCTTGCTCAAAGAAGGCCCAGGCTTGAGAGTCCTGGACCTTTTTGACGGCGATAAGCTGGAGCGGGTTTCGCTGACCGGGATGGCGAATCATATCGAGCGACTTCGCGACCGCCCTCTCCTTCCTCCTTTTTGCAGGGGGGACCCGTACTGACACTACCCCCCATCGTTTTCCTCCCCCGTCCAGTGATGAAGCCTCGAAAGAAAATTCTCTGAAAAGCCCCCGTTGGGATCCGCAATTCTCATCATCACATCAACACAGGGGGTTTGGTCGCCCTGACATTCTGCACCCAGGAGCTGCGGGCTACAAGCAAGAGGACTCAAGGCTTGCCGACCGCCCGGTTTTTTCAAATTTTCCTTCCTTCTCCCCCCTCTGATGGCATCAAAACTGGGCGTAAACAAAAAAAAATCATCCTCTTTGGGCCTCTTGATCTTTTAACATCCCTTTCTGACCCCCAACCGCATTTTGTCATCAAAGGGGTCTTAGAAAAATGGAAAATCCACAGTGGGGGTACACAGTTACTTTTGGGGGCTGCTTCATGGGGGCGGAGCTGAGATCTGAGCGACATTTTGTGGCCGTGACTGGGAGGACGAGGAGGTAAGAGCTGGATGCAGGTTGCATTAACCACTGAAGGGCAATTGGCGACGCTGTTTTTACTGAATTTCACAGGGGCCGACCCAGCGGGAAGGCCTGACGGGCCTGCAACTTACGATCCCTGGCATGCGGTTGTCGCAGCACTGGAAGGGCACCCCCTCCCCTACCTCTACCTCCATGCCCCCCCCTCTTTGCTCGCTTTCCACCCGAATTTTGCTCCATGTTCAAAAATAAAAAAAATTTTGAAGGGAGGAAGATTTTTGGAAAAATTCTTAAAATTTAAAAGACGGCAAATCACAGCTATTCTTTTGAATCCCTCAAATCAAAACAAAATTGCTGTATTTAAATTTAAATACAAAGTAGCTTATGAACAAACTGACTGACAAAAGTGAAAAAAAAAATCTGCTGAAATTATATGGGAAAATAAAAAGGAAATTTTTTGGCACCTAACAATTCACCCGTGGGACACTAAAATTGCTGTATCAAATTTAAATTTTCAAAAGTAACCTATGAACAAACTTGACTGACCAAAAGTGAAAAAACCACCTTTGAAATGTATACGGGGTAATAAAAGGTATTTTTGGGACCTATCAATTCACCTGTGGGACTACTAAATTGCGATTTAAATTTAACTACAAAGTTAGCCTAAAAAAACAAAGCTTTACTGACTAAAAATGAAAAAAACACCTGTCCCCGAATGTATACGGATAATATAAGGGATTTTTTGGGACCTACAATTTACCCGTATGACTACAAATTTGCTGAAATTCAAATTTAAACAAAAATAGCTCTATGAACAAAGCATGACTACCAAAATGAAAAAAACACCTGTCTGAAATTATACGGATAAAAAATTTTTTTTTGGCACCTATCAATTCACCTGGGTTTGACTCAAAATTTGCTGAAATTAAAATTTTTTAAACACAAAATACTCTATAAAAAAGCTTGCTAACCAAAAGTGAAAAAAACCCCTTTGTCTAAAATTTTGTAGGGGAAATAAAAGTTTTTTTTGGCACCACAATTCCCTTGGTGACTACAAATTGCTGTTAAAAATTTTAATTAAAAAGTAGCTCTATGAACAAAGCTTGACGACCAAAAGGGAAAAAAAACACCTGTCTAAATGAAAAGGGGGATAATAAAAGGTATTTTTTGGCACCTATCAATTCACCTGGGGGACACTAAATTGCTGTTTTAAAATTTTTAACTGAAAAAGTAGATCAAACAACAAAGCTTGACTGACCAAACGTGAAAAAAAAAACCCCTGTCTGAAATAAAAATAGGGGATTTTAAAAGGAAATTTTTGGGAAAACCTTATCAGAATCCCCGTGTGACTACAAAGTTGCTGGAATTCAAATTTTTTAACGAAAGGGGTGGCTCTAAAAACCCCAGCGGGCCCTGCCCCCAAAGTGTAAAAAACCAACGTATCTAAAAAATGTAAACTGATAATAAAAAAGGTTTTTTTTTGGGCACCTATCAATTCCCCCCTTGGGGTTTATTACTAAATTGCGGGAAATTTAAAAATTTAACTACAAAGAAAGGCTTTTATGAACAAAGCTTGCCTGCCCAAAATTTTTGAAAAAAAACACCTGCCTGAAATGTATCCCGGGGATAATATAACGTATTTTTTGGACCTATCAATTCCCCTTTTTTGGTGACTACAAAATTTGCGGGTTTAAAAATTTTAAATTTCAAATTTAAAATCTATCCAACAAACTTGACGGCCCCAAAAATAAAAAAAAAACACCTGTCTAAAATTTTAAATACAAAATTAAAAAGGTTTTTTTGGGCACCTAACAGTAAACCGTGGTGGACAAAAAAGGGTTTGCGGTTTCCCAAATTTAACGGGAAAAGGGGTGGCTCAAACCAACACAGTTGCCTGCCCCAAAAGGGTAAAAAAAAACACGAAACTGAAATTATACGGGAATAAAAAAAGGGTATTTTTTGGGCCCACCTATCAACCTGTGGTAAATAAAAAAGTTGTTTGTTAAAATTTAACGGGGAAAAAAGTAGATCTATCAACAAATTTTTACTGACCAAAAGTGAAAAAAAACCCCCGTATCTGAAATGTATTCGGAAAATAAAAAAAGTTTTTTTTTTGGCCCCTTTTTCCTTCATCTGGGGTTTAAATTTACAAAATTCTGTTTTCACATTTAACGGGCCAAAGTAGCTCTATCAACAATTGTATGCGCAAAATTTTGAAAAATCACTTATTTAAAATTTTGGTTTTTCGATAATAAAAATTATTTTATTCCTTTTCCCCCCTTTAAACCTGTGGTCCCTACAAAATTGTTTGTATTCACAAAATTAAGTGCAAGTGCCTCAATGAAAAAAGCTGAGTGCGCCAAAGTAAAAAAAAACACGAAACTGAAATGTTTTGGGGAAAAATTAAAAGGAAATTTTTGGGGCCCCTTTTCAAATTCCCCCTGGGGTGCCCTACAAAATTGTTTGTTTTTTCACATTTAAAAGAAACAAGGTGCCTCAATAAACAAAGCTTTAGGCGCCAAAGTAAAAAAAACACGAAATCGGGAAATGTATTCGGAAAAAAAAGGGGTATTTTGGGCACCTTTCAAATCCCCTTTGGGGGTTAAATACAAAATTGTTTGGTTTTTCACATTTAAAACCCCAAAATTTGTTCAAATTCAACAAAGCTGAAACCTGCGCCCAAATAAAAAAAACACGTGATCTAAATTTGTTTTCGGAAAATTTGGAAAGGTATTTTTGGCCCCTTTATCAAACCTTTGCTACAAAAATTTCCCTGGATTCAAATTTTAAACTGAAAGGGTTTGGCAAATTCAAAAAAGCGGAAAATGGGCAAAATTAAAAAAGAAACACCTATCGGGAAATGTAAACGGGATAATAAAAGTGGATTTTTTCCCACCAAAAAAAGGGAAAACCTTTGCAGTTACTGAAAAAATGTGTATCCAAAATTTTTAATTTCAGGCTGCCCAAAAACCGGGAAAAATTTCCCAAAAAAAAACTTTTAAAAAATTTAAAAGCTTTTTGCAATGCAATGTCACACTAAAGTTTTGGGTAAAACTTTTATCCATTTTCTTTAAAGAGCTTTCTGTTTTTCCCCCGGGGAACCCCCCCCCCCCCCTTTTCCCCCTGTGATTTTTAACAGCGGTAGATCTCCTTTAAAATTCCTACCTAACTACAAAAAAATTTTTAAAATTCTCTGATCTAACAAAGTTTGAAAAGGAACAGCTAAAAAAGAAAGACCCTTTCTCTGTAAAGAAATAAAAAATTTTCCCTGAGCTTTTTTCCAGAGTTGTTTGGGACGAGGCAACCCACCCCAACTGCTATGAGACCCTGACAACATTTAAACAGGGAACAAGAAGGGCTGTTTCTATGAAAAAAACGAGGTCATTTTTTTTTTCCCACCCCAATCCCCAACCAACACACCCCCCAGTCATACTTCGCCCCACATCTCACCCTCCCTTCTACGTAAGCTGATTTGCTGGCCGCCAAAATGACAGGAAGCCCCTAAAATGCCGCAAATAAAAAATTTAATTTTAAAATGCAAAAATTTTTAAAACCTAAATTTTTCGCGTGTTTCTAAAAAAAAATCCGATAAACATAAAAAAACCCTTCCGTTTTTCAATTTTTGTCGATAATAATCGCTCAACACTATAATTAATACTCCTATTCCTAAGGACCAGGGGAAGGGCTTGGTTTGCACTTTTGGGTTTGCTCTGGGAAGTACTTGCACGTGCTCTCATTTCATCGGCAACAATAGGTTGAATACATTAATTTCAGAAGGGCATTACATCCTTAATTCTGGTGTTCAAGAGACACTCTGTAAGGGTAACTTAAACCACTTTTTTTGTGTTTGCGGGTTAGGCAAAAGGGAAAACAGGGAAATTAAATCAACATTTATCTGTTTTCCTTTAGTCCTAACAGCTGCACTGGTATTCAACCCGTTTTAGAAATGGGTTTCTTTAAAATTTGAACACATCGGGAAGGGGAGGCACCCCGGGCCCTTTATAGGTTTTTAAATTGTTTAAATTTAAAATTTTCTTTTTAAAATTTCCATCTGCCCCAACTAGTAGGAGTACCCCATTTTTGTGCTCGTCTGCAAAGGGGGGCCCCGTTTAAAAGGAAAAGGACAAATCCCGGGCCCTTTTTATCCGACCGGTATTTGTCCGGTTTGGGTTTTTTTGTGCACACGGCCGCGGGGGTGGGTGGGGGGGGGGCTTTTCTCTCCGTGAAGACGAAGAAAAGCCCCCCCCCCTTCAAAATTGATTTTGCCCTATTCCCGTCTGAAAACCGACGGAAAAAATGTGCATGTTGAATTTTTTTTTCCCGGCGGCCCACGGGAAAACCCTACATTGGGAACCCTTTGTGCCCCGTTTGCGGACGGTTTTTTTAAAGACAGTCTGCAAAACCGCAAACCGTCTAAAAAACCCGGGCCAAAAACCCGTGCCGGGGGGAAAGTGTCCCGGCTGGGGTGCCTAGGGGCCCCCAGGGAGATTTAATCTAGGGGGCCCCCCAGTTGAGGGTGTTTCTTTGGGGCCCCCCGGGGGAGTTTATTTTAGAGGGCCCCCCCTAAAATCTACTTAAAAAGACTGTAGTTCCTCCCATACTCCCTTTACTTTCTGCCTTTTTTTCTATCTTTTTTTCCTTTTTTGAGGTTTTAAAATGCAGTTAAAAAACAAAATTTTTGGTCAACCATGCTCAGGGGCCCACCGGGGGTTCCCCCTATTGCCCTGTGGGCCAGTCCGAGCCTGCGTGGGGACATGCCCTAAGGGAAAACATTTTAAAAATTTTAACAATCAATGTTTTTTTAAATTTACCCAAAAACAAAAAAAAACCAGTAAATATAGCTTCCATTTGGGAAATTTCTTAAAACCCGCCGCATTTAAAAAATCATAACCCCTTTTTCTTGCCCCGGAAACTTTGGGAGGGATTTGTGTATGTTTTGGGGTGGGTTTTTAAAAATTGTTTAAACCCCCATGCTTTTAAAACGAAAATCCCGCAAAATTTTTCAGGAACCCTAGAGGGGCTTCCCTGTTTTTGGGCTTTTCCCTTTAAAATTTGGGAAAGGGTTCCCTTTATAATTTTTTGGGGGAAAAGTCCCCAAATAATATATATTTTTTAACTGGGGCCCCTTTTTCCCCCTCACCCCCCAGTTTTTTGAATTGTCTGGGACTGCTTTCCCAAGAGCTAACAAATTTAAACCCAAAAACATTTCTAAACCCAAAGAATTTCCCAGTCCCTTTTTCCCGCTTTCCCCCTAGCAACTCAGGGTTAAAACCTGTAAGTTTAAACCAAATTCATTTAGCTGACTACCTTCTGCTTTAGATGACTAATACTCCCTGTTGATTTTGGGGAAGGGATTTTTAATATCCCCTTTCTCTTTACACTGTACCCTCTTTAATTTCCGACTTTCTGATCTTTTTTAAACAATTTATTCTTTTATTACATCTGACTTTTAAATTTCTTTCCATGTTTTGAACTGGCTGCAAAACAAATTTTACAAAAAAGATGAATTTTCTCTGAAAATGTCCCGCTTTTCAAAACCTGCAACAAAATTACTAAAAAATTAAAATCTTAAAGAGGGCTTGTCAGCACTCCTGACATTTCTGTTTCAGTAAAATAATTTTATTCATCATGATATAATTCTGTTGTGTCATTCCTGTTATTTCTTCTGGAAAATTATGAATAAATGAACAACTGTGTTACTAGTTGTAGATGTGCCCCTAAGTAAGTACTACTGTCAGTGTCTTTTGACAAGAAAAAAAGGGATTCTCTCTTTCCAGACATTGATGACAAAATAGCTAGGAAATGCCCCAATATCAGAATTTTTTGGGGGCCCCCCAGGGGCCATTGTCCAATGGGCACACTAGAGATAGGGGCACAGCATAGGCACCCAGGTGGTTTAATGTATGGCCTGGGAATCCAGGACACATGTCCTGGATCCCTGGGTTGGTGCTGTTTTTTAAACTGCTTGTGTGTTCTTAGGATGTGCATAAAACTTGGTGGAGCAGGGAGCCATAGGCTTTTTAGCCCCCGCTAATTAAATCCCTTTTAGGGGTGGCAGGTTGCCTACAACACAACATGGGGGGCTTTTCCCACTTAACACCTGATGAAAAGGGGGTGGGTTGTGGAAGGTTAAGGGATGGCCCTGTGTTTCATGTTTGTGGGTGGCTAGAGATATGGCCTGCGATGATGTTTCCCTGTAAATTTGGGCAGGGGTTAAATTTTATTGGGTATCTTTAGGGGCCTATAATGCACCTATCTGACATTTATAGCAAACTGTATCCTATCAATATGCCCCACCAAAGTCTAAAAATAAAGACAACCCCCACATTTTAAAAGGAGAGACCCGCCCCAACATAAGATCTGTTGGGGAAGGGTGCTCGAGAATTGTTATTTTATAAAAAAGGGTTAATTTTCTAAATAAAACATAAATTAAGGTGAAAAAGAGTGAATTTCTAGATGTTTCTGGTGTGTGACATTTATGTGTAACTGCTAACTTTTGGCCATATTTTTGCAGGGAAACCCGTCAATTAACTAATGAAATTTTCAGTAACTCTTTGTTTCCCCCAATTTAAATTTTTAATTTTCAACTATGTAGCAGGTCATATTTGCTCAAAAAAATCCAAAAGTTGAAATCCATATGCCCATTGCTGCTTCATGCTGTAATCTACTTAAAATTAGAGTCAAATTTTATTAAATAGGTTATCAATCCATAACCTGACAAAAACTTTGCCAAACTGGGAAAATTAAATGGGTATTCCCATCACAAAAGTTAATAAATCATAAAATTCTCCTTTAATTATAAAAGCCAAACAAATATGATATATTCTTAGGTCATTCCATAACTGACAGTATAAAAAAGTGCAACTGTGCCAGTGTTTTCAAATTTTTTAAACATTTAATCAAAGGATATGTCATCAAAGTCTGATATATGTAGATCCCACCTCTGATACCTGCATCTATCTTGGGAACCAGTTCCCGAAAGTGTTGTGTGAACTGGTACCTACTTGAGTTGCAGTTTTTTATCATTCAGTTGTATCGCCAGTGGAGGGGTGTGTGAGCTCTTGCTCATTAGTTATCTGCACCTGCTATATCTTTCCCATGTAGGCCTGTGTTACCTCCTTCTCGGTTCAGTCTTTAGTCCAGCCATTGAGCTGTAAGTATGTAAGTATGGCCTAGCAGTTGTGGTTTGAGTAAATAATATCGCAGGCCTGTTCTCTCTACCATAGAGGCTTTCTTAATTGTATGCATGTCCTTGCGACCCACATACAATTAAGATGAACGGTGGGGCAGGGAGAGCTGTGCTGTTCATGGCTGTGAAGGCGGCAAGAGGAAGTGACGTCATCATGCCACCTGACTAGCTTCCTGCCATAGGCCCCAACTGTAAAGCAGCAGGCTTGTGGTCGGGAGCAGACAGAAACGCCATAGGAGCATGGAAAGCTGAGTACTTACCTACAGGAAGCCCTAAACTACCTACAGGAGGCCCTAAACTACTTGCAGGGGGGCCCTAAACTACCTACTGGGACCCTAAACTACCTACAGGAGGCTCTTAACTTTCTACAGGGGCCCTAAACAACCTACAGCGGCCCCAAGCCACCTACAGGGGCCCTAAGTTACCTAACCTACAGGGGCCCTAAACTACCCACAGGGGGGCCCTATGCTACTTAGCTACCCACAGGGGGCCCCAAGCTACCTAGCTACCCACTGGGCTCTAAGCTACCTAGCTACCCACAGGGGGTGAGGCCCTAAATTTAAGTAAACTGCTAGCTACCTGTGTATCTGGTATCTACCACTATAGGGTCACTATATGGAAGAAATATTGGTATTGGTGTAATGGTTTATATACAGTAGCAATATGGCAGTATTATTCAGCATTTTTATGGTTGAGATGTGTGGTAATGATGTAGTGTTATTATTAGCTGCTTGTTGCATTTGGTGATATTGCTCTTGTTATGCTGATTTGGTCAGAAACATTTTCTGGTGACATGTGGTGATTATCTCTCCAGAGATGCTCAATTGCGTTTAGGTCAAGGCTCTGGCTGGGCCAGTCAAGGATGATCACAGAGTTGTTATATTAGCTGTGTGCTTAGGGTCATTGTCTTGTTAGAAGATGAACCTTCGGCCCAGTTTGAGGTCCAGAGCACTCTGGAAGAGGTTTTCATCCAGGATATCTCTGTACTTTACCACACTCTTCTTTCCTTCAATTCTTTCCTGTCCCTGCAACTGAAAAACACCCCCATAGCATGATGTTGCCACCACCATGTTTCACTGTTGGGATTGTATTGGGCAGGTGATGAGCAGTGCCTGGTTTTCTCCACACATACCGCTTAAATTAACACCAAAAAGTTCAATCTTCATCTCATCAGACCAGAGAATCTTATTTCTCATAGTCTGAGAGTCCGTCATGTGTTTTTTTGCAAACTGTATGCGGGCTTTCATATGTCTTGCACTGAGGAGAGGCTTCTGTCGACACACTCTGCCATAAAACCCCAACTGGTGGAGGCTGCAATAATAGTTGACTTTGGGTAACTTTCTCCCATCTCCCTACTGCATCTCTGGAGTTCAGCCACAGCGATCTTGGGGTTCTTCTTTACCTTTCTCACCAAGGCTCTTCTCCCACGATTGCTTATTGGCTGGACGGCCAGGTCGAGGAAGAGTTGTGTTCGTCGCAAACTTCTTCCATTTAAGGATTATGGAGGCCAGTGGGCTCCTAGGAACCTTGAGTGCTGCAGAAATTCTTTTGTAACCTTGACCAGATCAGTGCCTTACCACAATTCTGTCTCTGAGCTCCTTGGTCAGTTCCTTAGACCTCATGATTCTCATGTGCTCTGACATGCACTGTGAGCTTTGAGGTGATATAGACAGATGTGTGCCTAATTTTAATCTGCTTAGAGAGGCCCTAAACCGCATTGACTGGGACAAGGTGTTTAAAAATAAAAAATAAAAGAACAAATAATAAATGGGAGATCTTTAAAATTGCCCATTGTGAGAGGTACATATGCTACCGAAATAAAATTATTAGAAATAGTAAAAAAACAATGTGAATCGACAGAGATGTAAAGGAGGCAATAAATAACAAAAAGAAAGGGGTTTTTTAAGCTACAAAACGTGGGGCAGGAAAGCACAAAACATTAAAGAAATTTTTTTAAATAAAATAATGATAAAGACAGCAAAGATGGAAATAGAAAGGCGTATTGCCAAAGAGAGTAAAACTAACCCCAAAACATTATTAACTATATAAATAGTAAAAAGATTAAAACTTAAAATGTTGTCCCTTTGAAAAGTAGTGAAGGAGGTATTGTAGAGGATGATGAGGAGAAAGAAAACCTTTTAAACAACCTGTTTTTCTCCACTTTATGTACCATGGAAAATAACCTTTCTGTTGATGAGCAGAGGGATGAGGTAAACTCCATCTTAAAGTTTCTTGCTAACTCGGAAAAAGTGCAGCTCCTCCTTAAGAAGATTAAAATGTAAAATCCCCAGGTCCAGGGTATACACCCATACCTAAGGAGTTAAAATGTAGACAGGCCCTTATTTTTAATTTTTTTTATGGGCTGTATAATAACAAAAAAGGTCCCAAACATTGGGGCCACACAAATGCGGGACCAAAATTCAAAAAGGGGTACAAATGATCCTAGAAACTACAGTCCAGTAAATTTAAAAACCCCTGTTGAGATAAAAAGTTTGAAGGGTTTTTTAAGAGATGCTATACTAGAGTATCTCACGAAAATAAATGTTAACGTATAAAAAATAACTGTAAGTTTTCCAGCATGGGGTTTTGAAGGGTCATCCCAAATTTAACCATTATTTTTTATAAAGTCATAAATCAGATTTTTTTAAAACTTGCCCCATAAAATTTGTAAATAAAATGAAATGCTTTTACTGGGGGAAAAATGTTTGCAAGTGGGTAAGTAAATGGCCAGTTTCAGAAAACAAAATTTAATTAATATACAAAAGCTGGGTCGCTGTTTTCATTTGGGGGACCACAGGCGTCAGAAATTTGGGGGCCAATTCTTTTTTAAAATATTTATTAATGATCTTTCACATGGTTTTTCACAGTAAATATTGAACTTTTCAGGTGATACTAACTCTGAAAAAAAAACAAAACACAGAGGGAATGTTTTATTTCAAAATGGGTCTGGATAAGTTGGACCTGGCAGAAATGGCAGATGAGGTTTTTTAAAACAGAAAATGCAAGGTTATGCACATAGAAAGGAAAATCCATCAAAGATCATGGGCACTGTCACTGGCAGAACCCCCTGGAATATTGTGTACAGTTTTGGCACCCTGCAAAAAAAGACTTGTAGAGCTTGAACAGGTTGAAAGGTGGGCAACAAAAATAATAAAAGGACTGGGTGGACTACAATACCCAGAAAGATTAGTAAGATTATGGTTATTTAGTTTAGAGAAAAGACGGCTTCTGGGGGACATAATAAATATATTTATACCTAGGACTGTATCCAGAACAAGGGGGTATCTTCTACATCTAGAGGAAAGAAAGTTTCTACATAAATATAGAAAGGGATTCTTTACTGTAAGAGCTGTGAGACTGTGAAACTCTCTACCAGAGGAACTTGTTATGGTGAATTCACTCATAGAGTTCAAAAAGGATCTGGATGCATTTCTAGATGGAATAATATAAAAAGTTATGGTGACCAGGATTCTGGAGAATGGTCGTTTATCCAGGGTTTTATTCTGATTGTCAGATTGGAGTCAGGAAATAATTTTTTCCCTAAAAGGGGGACAATTGGCTTCTACCTCATGTTTTTTTTGCCTTTCTCTGGATCAACAATATAGCACAATGGGCTAAACTGCATGGACGTCTGTCTTTTTTCAGCCTCACAAACTGTGATATCTAAAATAGGTTTATTATTGCATTGCTATAAATGTAAGGTAGATAAATTGTCTAGATTTCACATGCTTCAGTATTAAAATAAAATTATGTTCATAACGCAATAAAAACTGGGATACTTATTTGAATGTATCTTATACATTTCTAGGAAACAAACTGTGCAGGCAAATAGCAATGGTAATTAATGCAAATATAGTTCTGCCTCGTGTGCATAAGCAGTGAAATCAAATGACCAATATCTACTGTTATATTTGATTATATTCACTTTGTACAATTCACAAAACACCATACATCACTCAATTACGTCTTATGATTATTAATGATAACATAAGTAAGATTCATGTTGCATAAAGTAATTTAAGAGTCCACAACTCACAAGAAGCAGGCCGTTACGAAAAAAACCCATTGCTATATCATATTATAGTTTATTTTTACTAATATATTTACTCTTTTTCCAGTTTTCATGTCCTTTATATTATGAGGAGTTATTTTGTGAAATCACATGATACATCAAGGCAGACACATTATGTACATAATTATAAATATTTCAGCAGAAAAAGGGAGGTATATTTTTTAAACATAATGATCATTTACGCAAGTTACTTTTATCATAAAATAGATTAAATAAAGTTACTTACAGAGTGTTGTAAAGTAATGTACATAAAAAAAATATTTAAGTTAAAAAATGATGCACAGTAAATTGCGTTGTTACATTAACAGACTGCTAAAGATTACACCGAGCCTTAACTAACATAGGTAATTCCCAGTTGCCTGGCCATAGCTGCAAAATCTGATTATTTGCTATTTCAAAAACATAGGCGGCCAGATTCACACATGTAGTTTAGGTTGCAATTTTTCAGAACTAAAGCCAGGAGTAAATACAGACTAAAGAAGCCACAGTTGCCAGATAAAATAAGTGAACCCCTTTTGGGTTTTACCTAGACTTCTGTACTGAGCACAAATAAAATGTGGTCTGACTGCTAGAATTATAGATCAACACAATATAACAAAACCTATCATACACAAACAATTGCACGATACATGTCTTTTATTCAGCACACTGATTAAAAGGGTTTTCTCACCACACTGTTTTACAGAGCCACAACCAGCTTCAGATTCACATTTCCTGGTTAGGCTGTGGGTGGGTCTACAGCAGTTTTTTCACTATAGAAAATGCACCAGCTTATTCAATGTACGGAATGTATTAGCACCGCAATGATTCTATTTAAATAGATGACATGGCCACGATGTATCCGATCAAAAAAATGTGCAAAGCTACTTAGCTTCAAACAGCATCAGTAAAAAAATAGGAAAAATGAAACCTGAAATTTGCTCATCCCCAGTTGGATTAGGATTCTTTCATTGCAATGGGAGAAGCAAAGTCCATACACATTGATAATCCATGTGAGGAAATAGATTTGTCAGTACACCTGTGCTGCCAAGCAATGTTTCAAATGTACACACCCTCTGTTTCAAGCATTTGTAGTGTGTAGCGGCATCTACTTAAATACTCATTAATGAATTGATAATATCAAACGACCAACGACAACGCATTACATAAAACTGCTACACTCATATATTATACCTGAAATATTCACTAGACAAGAAAAATTGGGCACACCACGTACTGGCATGTATCTGTGCCTATTGTGTTCTAATTGTTCTCTGATAATGAAGGGTTCCGTCATCTTTCACCCCACTCAAGGGAATTTGATTCCTATAGAAGGCTTAAAGGGGTTTTGGCATGAAGTAAAATTGATGTGAGAAACTTTCCAATTACATAATAGACATTTTCATCATTCATCATTATTAATCATTCTGTACCATTTTTGTGTTAGATGCTACCTTAGTGATCCATAGTATACAGCTCATCTCTAGGGGATACAACCTGTGATGAAAGCTTTTCATTTTTGCTGCACATGCTCGGACATCACCTCTCCTCTTAGACAGCTACTCCGTCTCTTCCCAGCTTAGTAATCACACATACTCACTGTTGACTGAGTGTTCAACCCCAGGTGCTGTCATTCTATTCCCCTTCTCTGTACTCTTTAGTAATTAGTCAAACAGTGCATATAAATACAAAGAAAAAAAAGCCTCAATCAGGTATGTGCATTGAGTAAAAAAAAATAAAAAGATCCATGTTTGGTTCCTGCAGGGATTTGAACCTAGGACCCCTATGATGGAGAGCAGAAATGTTAACCCAGGGCTGTGGAGTCAGTAAGCCAAGGCTCCGACTCCAACTCCGACTCCTCAATTTTCCTGACACAGACTCCCGACTCCAACTCTTGACTCCGACTCCCACTCCCTCATACATGGCACATGTTTAAATGATAACTTTACTGTAGTAAAATGGTAACATCAGGCTTTTTTATCATGATACAATAATCAAGCTATTTAGGTAGAACTTACACTGACAAGCAAAATGGTAACAATGTTTTGAACTTTTTACTTTCAGGCTCCATATCTCACCATCCACTACAGCTTTGAAAATGAGACTCCCATCATTTTATAGACAATCATCTTACCTATCTTATACATACATTATTTAGTATTTAGCATCTCCTTAGTTCTGGAGATGTAACTGCATTACTGTTTTGCTCCTAAAAATCAAAATTTGGCTTTTAGCACTGCCTGAATCCTTTTAAGCTCTGGATCAGATTCAAGCATGATTTGACCAAAATCTGATCCCAGATCTTTTCTACATGTCTCAATGTTGGTGCATACTGGATTTGGGTACGAATACAGCTTTTTCTTCAACTCTAAGTGCTGGATTGGGTTGAGGTCTGGGGACTGTGGAGACCAATACAGCAACTCTACTTTATTGTCATTAAACCATTCCTTCTCCAAGCTTGACGTCTGCTTCTGGTCGTTTTCCTGTTGAAACACTCTCATCCTTTTCGTACCCATAGTACTCAAATATATGAAGTAGCTTATCTCGTAGGATACTCACATATAGCTCAGCATTGAGATCAACATTGATCCTGGTCAAGTATCCAACACCTTTTGCTATGAAATATCCCCATATCCCCAGGCTTCTTCCACTGAACTCGACAGTTGTTCCAGCTTCTTGATCCGTTCGCCCCCTTTTCCTTGATTCTTCCAGACCCATTTGCCCCATCAGAGCCCGGTCTATTGACTTTCATCTCATTGCTCCAAATCACCAGTTTCAAATCTTCCATTTTTCCTACTTTTCTGAAAACTCTTTTCTGACCCCTCTTATGAAGAGATTGAAGTCGTGGCTTCTTCACATTTTTTTGGGCCATCATTCCAGACCTGTGTTATGCGTGTTTCCCGGTGCTTGCATGGACGTCTGTGATCTCACTCTTACGATGCATACACGCCTCCTCCACTGCCGATCCTGTCGCGTTAGAACTGATAGACCTTGTTGTGAGCGACTTGTTGACTCTGATATTTTGCCTGGACGTCACCTCTTGGCATCTGAATGGATGGAAGGACTTCATTTCATATTCTTCCAGCTGTCAGGGTCTCACATGATGTAGTTTGGTAATTCTCTTGGCCCAGAGATGCTATCGATGAGCTGGATGATGCTGCTTCTCTTTTCTTGGGAAATCTTCTTCATGGCTGCTCGAACCAGTGATCTTTCGCTTGGGAATCAGCCTAATAACACACTGTGCTATTAGGGAATGTGAGAACAGGTTGTAATTTGTCCCACCACCAGGAGCAAAACACTAACAATGCAGTTACATGAGAAGAATCTGAAGAAATAAGTAGATGCTAAATAGTAAAATTTATTTATAGAATATGACTTTAGAACATAAAAAACTTTAACAAATTGTAAATATGAAGTGAAAAATTTAGCTGAAATCTGGTCAATCTGTTTCCTATGGGAGCGGAATCTTTTCTCTGCGGTAACGCTTTGCCTGCTCCATGTCATCAATTACACTCCTCCTGTGATGAGGCTGAAGATGTGAGAGCAGTAGCACTGGCAAGACCCAATTTATATTGTTCTTGGCACCGCATTGAACTAACTGTACCAATTTACTCCACGAGTCCGACTCCACAGCCCTGCGTTAACCATTCAGCTACATCGTAGCTACTCGCAGCTCTTTATAAAAAACAGACGTTTGTTTGACAAGAGTGAGCACACTGTGGAGAAAGGCATATTGATGCCAGCCTGTTGGCACACATGATATGCAGTTCAAACAAATCATACATGTCCCCTTTTGAGCACACTGAATGCTGAAGCAGGAAAAATAAGGAATGAGAGGTCTTTGTGACAAAAACACCAGTTCTAAATCAATGTAGAGGAGTGTAGAATGCAACAGCATGTATGAACCAGTTGTATGTGGGTTCATAAATCTGGCATGTGGTTTGCCTAGCTTAGCATATCTTTGGTGCATATCTTTGTGCATTGAAAAGTTCCATGTTTGGCACATAATGTACCCAGTTTTGACGTACGATTCCTACATGTATCGAACATTGTTATGACAGGTTTTTTGGCTCAAAGTAGCCAGAAACTGGTGTAGCCCTGTTCAGACATGGCCACCATGTCTCCATTAACTGTTACTTGTTTGTGTGTAATGCATTGTCATTGTTTATTTGATATTATCAATACATTAATTCCATTCCTGACTCTTCGGTTTTTTCTCCCCACCTTCCAAGAGCCATAACCCTTTTATTTTTCCATCTACATAGACTATGAGGTCTTTTATTTTGTGGGTCAAGATGTATTTTCTAATGGTGCCATTGACCATGGTGCCGTACAATGCCATACAATGGTGCCATACAGTGTACTGGGAAACCGAGAAAAAATTCTAAGTGAGGTGTAATGTGAAAAAAAAAATGAACTCAAAGATGTATTGCAGCATTTTACAGGAGAATGTAAGGGCAGCAGTCCATAATCTTAGGCTGAAAAGATGTTGGGTGATGCAACAAAACAATTATTCAAAGCACACCCGTAAATCAAGTTAACCTTAGACCTATTAAATGTGCTGTGGCATGACCCACAGAGGTACACTCAAGTAAACCCAGAAATATTGATGAAATTAAATATGTTTGTAGTTCCTTTCTAATACTGTATTTGCAGCTACAAGTAGTATTTGTTGAAGGAGATTGTTGATAAAAGGAGATCTATAAGTTATCACATTCATGGGTTCACTTAATTTATATTTTATTTAATATGCTCAAAAAAGACATAAACAACTGTCTTTGTGTTATAAGTTTAATTTGTCTATACTGTGATTTAGATAATAGTAAGATCACATTTTAGAACTGAGGGTTCACTTTATTTTTCTTTTAACTGTATAATTTATTTCTTTATACTCCCTTTTTGAAAATACTTCTATTTGTGACAAAAAAAACTGCATTTGTGAATCTAGTCAACCAAAAGCAGTTTTGTTGTAGCACATTTTAATGAGAGTGCATGGAAGATGTCATGTCCCAAGCCTTCATGGTTCATAATCAGTATTGTAATTTCTATTCCTGCTTTCCATTGCTCTTAAGTTTGTCCCTCTTCTCTCCCTGTATTTGTGCTTTAAGGTTTTTCAGCTCCTCCCTCCTTCTAGCATTTTCCATCTGCCTGCTTATGTAGTAATTTTGAAGTAAGCTCACAGTTCAATACAGACTTCCATTGCTATATGGGCCGAATGAACATTCACACTTGCTGTCAGCATATTGAATCAGAATAGTGAAAAGATGGTTTAGAAACACAGATAAGCTCACAGCTTATGCAGAGATTTCCACATACAGCTGCAGTGTCGTGACAGTGACAAGCAAGCATTAGTGTGCAGTGTGCATAGCAGCTACATCTCAAACACAGCATAGAATCTTCTAGTAATATCATCTTATTACTCCATCTAGAGATGGGCGAATTTCCCGAAATTCGTTTCGTTCACTTCGCCGAATTTCTCGGCAAAAAAAAACTTAGTTCAGAATTACTTCGGCACGAATCACGTTAAAAAACAGCTATTTCCAGGCTGCACAGAGCCTGCAGGGTGCTGTAGAACATTGTGCCATGCTTAAATATGCAGAGGGAGCTTGGTTTGGTCTTCATACAATGTTGTGTTTTAGTATGACATGCAGATGACTGCCGCCGCTCTTAGAATCGCTTCACTATAAAATTCCCTGGGCACTTAAGAGGGAAAAACTGACCAAAAAAGTCAAGCGGGAATGTAGCCAGATAAAGTCATGCCAGCGAAAGCTGGAAAAAAACAAGCTGAGCGCTCTGGTGGCAACATCAGTGACAGAGTGTGGAGGTGACGGCAGCAGCCACACAGCATGAGTCAGGCAGTGGCACAATGACATTCTGGAGGTGGCAAAACAGGAGGGAAACCACAGAATGGCACAATGACTGAGAGCGGAGGTCACGGCGGCAGCAGCATGAGGTCAGGCAGTGGCATAATGACATTCTGGAGGTGGCAAAACAGGAGGAAGCCACAGAATGGCACAATGACTGAGAGCGGAGGTCACGGCAGCAGCAGCATGAGGTCAGGCAGTGGCACAATGACACAGTGTGGAGGACACGGCAGCAGCCACAGCAGCAGCATGAGGTCAGAAAGTGGCACAATGTCACAGTGTGGAGGACACGGCAGCAGCCACAGCAGCAGCATGAGGTCAGAAAGTGGCACAATTTACACGTGTGGGGGGACACGGCAGCAGCCACAGCAGCAAACATGAGGTCAGACAGTGGCAAATGACATTCTGGAGGTGGCAAAACAGTATTAGGCCACAGAGTGGCACAATTTACACAGTGTAGAGGGCACAACAGCAGCAGTATGAGGTCAGGCAGTGGCACAATGAGATTCTGGAGGGGGCAAAACAGGGGGGAAGCCACAGAGTGGCACAATGACCCGAGAGCGGAGGTCCGGCGGCAGCAGCAGAGGTCAGGCAGTGGCACAATGACACAGTGTGGTGGACATGGCAGCAGCCACAGCAGTAGCATGAGGTCAGACAGTGGCAAAATGACAAATTCTGGAGGTGGCAAAGAAAGGAGTAGGCCACAGAGTGGCACAATGACAGAGATTTGAGGTGACAGCAGCAGGAACAACAGCATGAGGTCAGAGAGTGGCACAATGACACAGTGTGGATGTCACGGCAACAGCAACATCAGCAGCAGCATGAGGTCAAAAGAGTGGCACAATGACAGAGTGTTGAGGTGGGTGGCAATACCAGTCCCGGGAAAGATGGTGGTAGGCAGATGGAGAAGCTGGCAGCAGATGAGAGGGATCAGGCGGGTTGGTGGCATCAGAATAGTGGCTGAGGCAGGTAGTTTGAACCCAGACTGACGTCTAAGGCATTGGTGTGTGGAAATCCTGGCCGATCCACGCCTCATTCATCTTGACAAAGGTCAGCCGTTCCACATTTCCCGTGGACAAGCGGGTTCTCCTTGGGGTAACGATGGCCCCCACCGCACTGACCACCCGCTCTGATGCCACAAATACTGGCCCGGGGAGGACAGCTTCTCCACTGCAAACTCGGCAAGTTGCGGCCACACATCCAGTTTGGCTGCCCAGTAGTCCAGCGGATCTTCTAACTGAGGTGGCAGAGTGCTGTCCAGTAGGCCACAACCTGTTGGTTCAGGGACTGCCCAGGTCCTGCTGCTGCTGCTGCTGGGGCCCCGCCCTCCTCACTAGGCGGGGGAAGGAAGCGCTCATCAGTGACTCCAACTTAGGTTTTCTATGATGGAGCTGGTACCC